>JAWNKZ010000064.1:40670000-40865000 GCA_035041615.1 Drosophila anomalipes | reverse complement strand
GGCATCAACAGCGACTGGCTGGATGCGGCGGCGGATCTGGGCTGGGCGGGGCAGCACTGCTTCTGGGGATTGTCGGATTGGAGGGCGTTGCCCGAAGGCAACCGGAAAAACAATCAGTAAACACGTTGAACTTTGGCGTTTTTTTTCGTTTTTTTTTTGTTCTCACCACATTTTTATGATTAACTTTTGGCTGCATGAATATAAACAAAATTTAGAAAAGTTGCAAGAAAGTGAGAGAGAGAGGGAGAGAGAGAGAGAGAGAGAGAGGGAGAGGGAGAGAGAGAGGGAGCTCGTCTAGTAAACAGTTTTTACCTTTGCCACAAACACAAAAAGTTGGTTCTTTGTTTGCACAATCGATAAGAAATCGGCGTAAATGCTATCGAAATCGACAGTGAATTTCCGTTTCCGCTTCAGGCAAGACTTCAGCGAAGTTCTAATAACTTCTTTGCTAACAGGCCATTTCAATATGTAATTTGTGTTATCCTTCGGTAAGCTGCAGCATCAGAATTGGCCCTCAAGATTTGTGGATATCTAGAGAAGTTTTGCACCTGCCCCACGTTGCACTCACGTTTAGTTGATGTACCCCCTCCCCTTCCCAACCAGCTGTCTCTCTCTATCTCTCTCTCTGTCTCTCTCTCTCTCTCTCCGTCAAGTGGAAATTTAGCAAACTGAAATTATAAAAATGTAAAAGAGAAAAAAATATTTGAGAAACGTATGCAATTTATTTTGCCCAGCCGCTGAGTAAGAAGTGCAGTCGTCATACACACACACACACACACACACACACACACAGACACACACACACACACACAGACACACACACACACACAGATACTTACTTCCATAGCAGATAGGTATTTACGCACTCAGCATGCAAATCTGAAAGGAAAACAGAGTTCAAAGCGCAGGAAATTGAAAACATTAAAATAATAAAATAAAAACGAAAACGAAAACGAGAAAAAGTTTTCCTATGGGGCAGCAACGAAGCGCAGATACTCTAGAATAAGTGTCAAATATTATTATATTAAGTATACGCATTGAGTATACCATGTGCAGATAGAGTCGTTTGACATAGATTCTAATCAAAAAACAATTGTGATCACAGGGTATGTTGAGGTCGGTGCAGCACATGCACGTATAGCTTATCACAGCATCATCAATTGCGTTTGGTTTGCAATAATTGAATAAATTACTTGCAAATTGCCTGCCTCTTCAATTACTCAGGAAAAGTGAAAACTTCTTAAGACGTGTCCTTGATTATGTTATTATTGGGAAACTGGGCAAAAATGTTGTGCGAATGTGTGTAACACACAAACACACACACACACACGAGGACAAAGAACAATGGCATGAAGAAGGGGCAGCTGAAGCATCTGATTTTGAATTGAATTATAAGTAAAGATTTCAGCACAGGATAGTTGGTAGTCAAGCGCCCTTCTCAGTCCCCTGCTCGACATCTTCCCATTGTTATAAACTTTAGCCAGTCAGATAGCAATTACAATTCAGAAATTCAACTGCGTATCCTATAGATAGATAGATAGATAGATAGATAGATAGATAGATGGGTGGATAGATGGGTGGATAGATGGGTGGATGGATGGATAGATAGGAAAACAATGCAGTTAACATCAACAAGAACCAACAACAAAGCTTACCAAAAATAATCTGGCACTTTACATGCAGCTCGAAACACTAAACAACAACTACAAGCAAATAAAATATAGTTCCCTATATATATATATATATATATATATATATACAAATTTGAATGCTCGACTCGTAGATACCCTGTTGAATATCTATTAATTCTCCTCGCATTTTTTGTCAAATATTCGATTAAATCAATTGTTATTCTTGCAGTTGATCGGGCTATTTATTTATTTAATTATTTATTTATAACATATTAAAATACAGTTAATGCTCGACGTTGGCAGCCACTCAAATTATTAGTTCTTCTAGTTTTTAAAGGGTTTTCTATTTATCTAGTTGCATATATTCACAGATATATAATATATTTTCTATCAAACAATCTAAAACTTTATAATGACTATTATTGGGTTGCATTAGGTGTATCGATTTGTATCGGAAACAGTTATCGATAAAATGCGATAGGCGTGTTATTGGAGAACTTATATTGTACTTCTCTCTGATATCGGCTCGTTTGCTGTTGTAGATCGAGAATCCATATGCCTAATGAGATGGCAATTGCTGTCTTTTGTCTGTTACATACTGGAGCACAGCTCCATTAGACCCCTTTGAATGGGTGCAGGGTATATAAATACTTCACTGAATGATAGCATGTGCACTATGATTGTTGTTCTTCTGTTTTTGTTGTTTGTTTTTAATGTTGTTGGTGTTGTTGGTGTTGCTGGTGTTGTTGGTGTTGCTGGTGTTGCTGGTGCGTCCAGTATTTGTGTAAAGCGAGTGCCTCCTGGGTGCCATTTTCCATTCATTATTTAGTTGGACTCGCTCTGCCATTTTGTTGCTCCTCTTGTAAATAGGGAGCACAAAGCGGTGGCCAAGTTGCAAACAAACAACAAAATAGCAGAAATGAACAACAATTTTCAAAAAGATAAAAAGCAGAAATTTCTAGCACAAAATCGCTGCTTATTTGAAATGCTCTTCTGAGAGCAAAAGTTTTATTTATATATATATATATATACACGTTGAAGGGGGCACATTTGTACAATTTAATTAGTCATTCTTGCTTTAAGAAAGTTGTTAATCAAAATAGTTCAAATCGATTTTTGAGGCAACATTTTTGCTTTGCTTGGTTTTTTTGCTGCTTTTTTTTTTTGCGTGTGCCGCAGATAAGTCAACATAAAGCTGTGGCTATGAACAATATTCAATAAGCTGGCGAGTCTATAAAATAGAAAAAAAAAAATAAAAATGGAAACCAGCTTAAGTTAAGATGATGTAATGAAAAACCGATTTTTTAGCTCAAGTTTCTGTTGAAGTTTATGATTTGTGTGTGCGAATTTGCTGCCTCTTATTGCGATGCATATTAATTTTTTAGCAGAGGCTCTCTTTATATATATATATATATATATATAAGCTGAACATATATGAGGGGGAGGGGGAGGTGGAGGGAGTGGATGGGTTGTTATGCAAATGATGGCAAAGGGCAAATGCAAACGGGCAAGAGAAAAAAAAAAAACAAAAAAAAAACAAAACAAGGCTCCAAGCTAAAGAGCCATAAAAACGTGCAAGTAACGTAACGCAGCGGCAAGCTAACGTAACGTAACGTAACGTAACGTAACGTAACGTAAGACAAGGCAAGGCAAGGCAAGACGGGCAGGGCAAGGCAAGGCAAGGCAAGGCAGGGCAAGGCAAGGCAGGCTAACGTTGCTCTTGGCCACCTTAACTAAGCATCAAAATTAGCCAACAAGGAGCAAATATCAACGCGCATCCGATTACTCTCCCCCCCCCCCCCCCCCCTCTTGTTGTTGTTGTTGTTGGGGGAGGCAATTTTCATTTGAGGCAAGGGCCATTCAACGTTGATGGATAACTCTCGAGGCGGAGATGACCCTGAGCTGGGTCGGAAAAGCCGTGGATAATTGCAATGCGAGCCCGCAGCAAGTAGCACCTTGCCTGGGTGCGGGTCACCGTATCCTTAGGGATGGGGTGGTGAATGGGGGGGGGGGGGGGGGAGTGGTGTGGTTATGAGTCGTCGCATCTTTGGCATACTTTGTTTTCGTTATTGCCATTGGCTGGGCAAAGTAATTTTAAACTTTTCCAGGGACAAAAGGACAAACGAACCTGAACGGACCTAATTCAACGGTCAACATGAAAATGCAGCTCAACTCGCACAAAAAAACAAACAAAAGTGGGTGGTGGGTGGTGGTTGCTGGTTGCCAGTTGCCAGTTGCAATCATATTAACAAAACTGTTTTCAAGCGCTGAAGCAAATCTTTTAATTACACTAAACGAACATTAAACGAAAAACAAAAAAAAAAAAAAACTGTAAACCATAATGTATATACATATATATTCCTGATCCACATCATGTCCTTGCGTCCTGTTTGCTATTCGCGAACTAGTTCCTCAGTCTTACAGCTATCTAGATGTGAATTCAAATATATCTGGCTGGCATCGAAACAGGCGGTTGCAAGAAGAGTTTTAATTTTCTTTTTGAATTTCAAAGAAAATGCATTTTTTTTTTGCTTGCATTTGAGTTGCACATGGTTTTTAGTCGAGACTGGAACCAGAGTCCTCGTGCAGAACAAATGCAAATTCCGAATGGTGGGAGAATCGGGTAACTTAACAGCAGCAATGCGTAAATAAAGTTTTCAAGTGCAACGCGCAATAACAGCAACAGCAGCAACAACAACAACAGCAAAAGCAGCAGCAACGTATAACAACAAGAACAACAACAACAAGAAGAATCGTTCTATAACTGCGACAGCAGCATAGGCGCCAGCAGCGCAGCAGCAGCAATGGCCTAAGAGCGCGCAGCTTTGCCTAGCTGCGCAAAGAGAGAGAGAGCGAGAGAGAAGGAAAGATATTGGCAAACGAGAGCAAGAGAGAGAAAGAGAAAGAGAGTTGTGGCTAGCGCTCTCTCAGCGAACAGCAGCGCTGCTGTTGACGTTTTGTGTCCAGCAAATGAAAAATGATTGCAGCAACAACATCAACAACAACTAACACAGCTGCCGATGAGCAGCAGCAACAGCAGCAACAACAACAACAAGAACTACGAAATTTAAACAAAACAAACTTTTTATTCCAAAACTGCAATCGGCACAGTTGAAGCGATTTTTATTGCTCTCTGCGCATGCAGCCAGCTGCTCTCTTCACTTCCGTAAAACAGCAACAACAAAACAAAAACAATGCCAATAACAATTGCCAGTCAATCGTAAAAACACAAAAAAAAAAAACAAACGGAAAATTATGCACAGCCTACGCAGCAAACGTCGCTGTCGCCGTCGCTGTCAACGCTGGCGTCTTCTACTACTATTTTTGCGCACTTCATTCAGCTGCGAAGGCACGTAGAAAAAAAGAAGAAGAAGATGGCGAGCAGCACAACACAAAGCGCCGCTCGGTCTCCGCCTCACACGCACATACATACGCGCAAGCACACACACGTACACGCACACACACACACACACACACACACACAGCCTCCGTTAGGTGGGCAACTTTGGCTTTTAGGCGGCGTGCGTGGTCCGTCGGTCGTTCAGTCGTTCGGTCGGTCGGTCGGTCGGTCGTTCGGTCGTACGGTCGTTCGGTCGTTTGCTCGTGCGTCGTCGTCGTGTTGTTGTCATTTTGTTCTCGCAGCTGAAAAAACGTTGGCGTCGCGCGACGCTGGCTCGTTTTTGGGTTGCTGACAGTGTTGTGCGGTCGCTGCAGCTGTGAGCATCGCGAGAGCGCGCCGCTGTCGCAGTCGTCTCTCGTCTGTGTGTGTGCTTCACATATGTCTGTCTGTCTGTCTGTCTGCCTGTGCGTATGTGTATGTGCGTGTGTGTGCGTGTGAGTGTGTGTGTGTGTGTGACAGACAACAAACCGCTTCGCGCTTAAACTAAATTAGATAAACACAACAACAACAACAAATGCAAAAAATGTCAATTTGTTGCATTTAATTTCTCATATTTTTTGACACTTTTTTTGCCAGTGTGTTTCATGCAGCGCTGCGGGCCGGCGACTGCAGCAGCAGCAGCAGCAAGAAAAATTACATAAAACACAAAAAACATAGACAAAAAACAACAAAAAAAAAAGAAGTGAATCTAAATTAAAATCGTAAATTAACTCAAATCACACAGCAACAACAACAATCGCTTATCAAATGCCGCGCCGTCGACGCCGCGCGCCGCGTGCGTGAGTGTGTGTGTGTGTCTCTCTCTCTCGATCTCTCTTTTAGTCTCTGTCTCTGTCTGTCTGCATGTGTGCGTGAGTGTGCGGCAAAGTTTTGAACTGGCGGCCAAAGGCGACAACGCCGCCGCCGCAGCAGCAGCAGCTGTAGCGCCAGCAGCGCGTCAACGGCGCAGTCAGAGTCTAACAACAGCAGCAGCAGCAGCCGCGGCAGCAGCAGCAGCAGCAGCATCATCATCAACAAACGGTACTCGAGCCGTTGCTGCGTCAACGCAGACGCCGCCGTCGACATTTAGAACGAGACATTTGCTAAAAGCGACCGCCAAAGTGAAAAAGAAGAAGAAGTGGAAGCAAATCAGCTTCGTCGATGATTATCAGCTGCAGTCGACGTCGCTGCTAGTGCCGACGGCAGCGCAGCAACGCAAACGCTCCACCAGCAGTGCACCGCCAGCGCTGGACGCGGGCAGCGCAGTCACGCACAAACTCTTAAGGCACATCAAAAGCAGCGCCGCAACAGCTGACGCAGCAGCAACAGCAGCAGCAGCAGCAGCGTCGATCACCTCCGAAACAGCAGCAGCGGCGGCGGCGGCGGCAGCAGCAGCAGCAGCGAAGGAGAACGCTGAGCAGTGCAATCGACGGCACAGCAGCAGCGCCACTGCTGCCACAGCGACTGAGGAGGCAAGCAGCAACTGCAATACAAATACAAACGGTACATTCGCATCCGCATCGGCAACTGCGTCGGCAACGGCAACTCCAACTGCAACATCCACTTGGTGTGGCAGCATTAATTTTCTCGTTTATATGGTTTGCTCCTTTTGCTGTTGCTGCTACAATTTTCGCAATTCGCCATCAAGGTTAGTGGGTTACTTAACCCCCCCTCCCCCTTCCTCCCCCTTCCTCCACACCCTCCCTCACACAAACCACCCTTCATTTATCCTTGCAGAATGATATATATCTATATATATTGTAGATCAAATTGCTAAATCGATAAAGAAAAATACTTAGAATACAAACATATAAATAAAGTGTTAAAATATTATAGACTTATCATCAGTTCAACAGATCTTACTCTGATTAATCTGTCTTTAATTAAGATGAGAAATAATAAACCAAATAATAAATATATATCCTTAATTCAAGTGTGAATAGTGTTTCAAAAATCTTAAATCAAGAGCATATAGTCTTAGTTTGAGTTTATTTTTATTGAATCACGCTCAAAATTATCCAATTCAAAATTCCCAATTCTTAATATGTTTTTTTTTTTTTTTTTTATCTTGAAGATCTGTAAATTGAATAAAATATATGTCTGCAAGGGTATTTAATATTCGGTTCACCGAGGATTCATTTTACAGTTTCAAGCTCTACCACCCATCTCCCCCCCCCCCCCCCCCCCCGCTTCCCCCTAGTTTCTTAGATTTTAAACTTAACTTAAATCTTAACAAAAACTTTTGACGAACTTTGTATTTAATATTTTTGGAAAATGAAAATCAGTTTTCTGAGTTTCCAAATTCTATTTCTCTGGTTTTTCCAAAATGTCTTTCCCTACAAATTTAGCTGCTAATTTATACTGTAATCTTTACTCTCGCTTTTCCTGGGCTCCAAAACTCTAAATTCGAATTTATCTTAAAGTTTCACACAACTTTCTACAGAATGCTAAAGAGATTTTGATTAGAATCTAGTAATTTCCATTTATGTATGTGATAAGAATCTCAATTTCGCATATCATTATTATTATATTGTTGTAATAATATTTCGCCAAATTAATTTACTTCATAATGCAAAAAAAAAAGGAGAAAAAAACTGTTATTTAAGGTCTCTTACTTTAATTCTTTTCAGTTCTTAATTTGCTTTAAGTATTACTTTTTTTATACATATTTTTCCCTGTTTTGTTTCTTCTCCTTTTTTTATTTTTTTCATAATCAGCGCAAAACTCCAGCTGACTGACCATTAACCGCAATCAATCCCCCCCTCCCCCCTCCACACACACACACACACAGAAACACAGAAACACTTCGTCGTCATCGATGGCATCGTTAAATCAGTCAAAGATTCGGTCTAATGGCCGAGGAGCTCTCGTTGCTATGAAACCCACTTGGGACTAATTATAAGTGTGCCATCCCGTTCCAATTTCACTTCTAATTCCATCTACCGTTCATCAGGCTCATCGTGCATCTGCCGAGCGAGAGCGAGACAGCGAGAGCACAGAGTCTGATGAGTGGATGCGAGAAAGCTATACAATTGTCGTCACATATCGTCAAGTGGCGATTTCGAGGTGCTTACAGGTGGAGGAGAGTGGTGGGTGGTGGATGCTGGGAGGTAGGGGTGGGGTAGTGGTAGGCAGGTCAATCAAATTTTTAGGCCCTGATTAGAATGATTTCCAATACAGACGCACACACACACACACACGCGTACGAGGCTCTCAGCTGCCAGTTCGGGCAGGCGCAAGGTCAAAGTTCAAGGTTGTCGCACACACACACACACGCAGAGATTTTTGCTGTCGGCATCGTCTGCTTGTTTTACATCTAGCAATTAACTGTACTGCTGCCCCTAAGCTGCTTCCCCTTTTAATTGTGTAAATTGTGAAATCTGCCAAACTTGTCAATCGCATCAAAGGAAACGACAAGCGACAACAACAACAACAAGAACAGTAAGAACAAAATCCCAATTAGAATTCGGTAGGCAGCAAAAGCTTCAAAGCAACACCATCTGCATCGTCTCTCTCTCTCTATCTATCTCTCTCTCTCTCTCTCTCTCTCTCTCTCTCTCCGCTCGCTCGCTCGCTCTCTTTATCTATTGCTAGCTTCCTCTCTGCTGGCGCTACGCTGGCAGCACAGTCAGGGCTGCTGTGCCGTTTCCACTGTTTCTTGCCCTGTGTTCTGCAGGGGGGCCGGTCAGGCAGGTGGCGTTTCTTTTTTGTTTGTTTGTTTGTCTGATAAGCCACGATCATTTTGGCTTTCTGCAGCCGCTGCTGCTGCGTCTGATAAGAATCGTCGGCACACTTTGTAGCTGCTGGCCAATAGCAAATGTTGTTGTTGTTATTGTTGTTTATCGTAAGCGATAAGAAGAAGATTAGCGTGCGACGTTTTAATAAAAATGATTAATAAAGAACAAAGGTAAATAAAACATGTGCAGCAAAAAAAATATAAATAAAACACGATTCTCAACTAGATCTGTGTCAAGAGCAGTAAAACAGTTCAAAACAAAACTCGCAAAATGTGTGCTGAACACCTTTGATCGACTGCTCGATACCCTTTCGCAAGCTTTAACAAATCAAATTAAATACAAAAAAAAACAGATGAAATTGGAAATCGATATTTTTCGAGACCAGAAATTGATGCTTCAAATTTGAAGTCGAATATAAAACACAGATTTGTACCATTGTACAGGGTATACAATAGTGAGCATGTTGATTGTGTGTCTTGTGTCTTGGGGTGATTAGCTGAGTGTCAAGTAAGTCATTGTACTTGGTGTGTAAACTGCAACTTTTGCTGTTGTCGCTCTGTCTGCCTTTGCATTTCACTGCTTGTAATTGGATTTCCGCTATTTACCAAAAAAAAAAAAAAAAACGAAACGAAACAAAAGGAGAGCGAGTGAGAAAGAGAGAGAGAAAGGACAAGAGGTGCTAGAGGGCAGAGCAGAGATTCGATGAGGGCAGCTGTTCGATGATAAATTTCATGCAACGATTCTCATCTTCGACTTTGTCGCATTACAACTTTCAATTTCAATTGCGAAAAGCTCTCGCAGCAGCAGCAGCAGCAGCGACACTCATTATATGCCGGAGCACGTATTAAAATTTGGTTCTTGTTGTTGTGAAGGGGGTTGACGACGGGGTGCGGTGGTTGAGGTGGGGGCAGTCGGTCGCTGGCACCCACCTAGAACAGAACATGCAAAGGCAAAGCTCTCACGCATGGCGCTGAGCGCTCTTTCTCTCTCTCTCTCTCTCTTTGTCTCTCTCTCTCTCTCTCTGTCGCACTGGCATGGTTGTTGTCTTGCGTCAGCCTCGTGCGCTCATTCGCCTCGTTTTCGTTTCGTTTCGTTTCGTTACGCTGCTACTGCTGCTGCTGCTGTCTACTACAGCTGCTGCTGCTGCTGCTTCTTCTCTGTCTGTGAGCCGTTTCGAGCGCGTTTGTTCGTTCCGTTTCGTTCTCATCATATAACGTAGAAGCAACTTCGCTCGTGCGGCAGTTCGTGTGACTTTTCCTTATGAAAAAAGTGTATTTTGTTTAAACAAAAAATTTATAAAAAATATATATATATAAAAACAAAAACAAACATACATATATATATATAGATAATTAATTAATTATTGTACATTGCCAGCCGCACAAGATAAACGGTCAAAAAGTTGCATTAGCCGCGCGCGATTTAAATGCGAATTTAAAATTTGCAAATTTTGTAATTGTTTTTTTTTGTGCGTGTGGATAAATGTTGTGCCTCCCAGTGGTGGACTAGAGGGGAGAGTGCCGCCGCTGCTGCTGATGCAGTTGCAGGTGATAAGTAGCGAGTAGTCCAATTGGGCGACAAATTCGCTGCCAGCAGCAACGTGTGTGCAGCGTAATAATAATAATAATAAGAATTGCAATGCACAAGTGCAAAGGCGAAAGGCGAGAACAAGTGGAACAGACAAATAAACAAAACGCAGCAGCAGCAGCAGTAGCGGCAGCAGCAGCAGCGACAGCAGCAGCGGTCGCACTCATACACACGTACGCCGACAGACAGGCGAGCGAAACAGCGAGAGAGCGCCACGGCCAGCGAGTGAGAGAGAGCGAGAGAGAGAGAGAGAGACAGAGAGGGAGAGGACGTAGAGGTAGAGGAGAATGCGTGAGAATCGACTTAAAGTGCAAAACTAGCGTAAGACAAACAACAACAACATCAAGAACCACAACAACAATAAATCGAAAGAACGAATTTAATTAGAGAAACTAAAACTAAAACGACCTCATGGCAAAAATGTTAATGTTGTAAATTAATTGCGGCCAAAATGCGATAAAAAAAAATAAAAAACACTCAACACACACACACACACACACACACACTGAGGCACACACACAACAGCAACAAAAGTCGACACACAAAACTGTTGATTTTTATCGCGAGCCGTAAATGTGAAAAACGTATAATGAAAAGCAGAAACAACAACAACAACAAAGCGCAACTCAATGAAAATCTTTTTGCTAGCACCCAAGTACAGCTTACTCTGCGTGTATATATATATATATATATATATATATATATATGCCTGTAGAGCCACCTTATAAAACGGCGCTAAATTGACATCGGGCTTCCCAAATTGTCGCGTGGCTGCTTTTTTATTTTTTTGCTTCCAATTTGTATTTGCACTTGAAAAAGCAAGAGACACACGCACACAGACAAACAAGAAGACACACACACACACACACACACATACAATTACGCGTCTGTCTACGCACGTAGAACAACAAACAGAAAGAGGGGGCAGAGAAAGATAGAGAGACAAAGAAAGCACCGAATTTTGTATACACTTTCTACGCTGAAATTTTTGCTCTTGTCCATTTTGTTGCTCACAAATTGTGTTTATCTAAAATTCAAAAGTGACGAGGCAATTCTAACTGTTATAAGTCCAATAGTAAGCAAATTAATTGTACAGCAAATGCGCATTAAAGGGGTGCTTCAAGGCAAGTAACTGTATGCATTTGCAATTATCATTAATGATTTGCATACAACATTGAGCTTTATGCGTAAACGCTCACTCACAAATGCTAATGGATTTGTTACACATGAAAATGGAACACACATGAATAAGATCGATCAGCTGGTCATTGCAGAAAGGCATGCAAATATTGAGCATGTTTGCAAGTGTTTCACATCCATTAGTGTGCTTGGCTTGCTCTCTTAAAAGCTCTTTTGCTGTATTTACCGTTACTTAAACATTGCATTGCTTTTAAAGGCGCCTCAAACCACAGCGTGAACTCAACTCAACTTGAACGCAACTCATGCTGAAGCTTTTGGTTTGGGGGAACACTTTTTACTTCTATTTCAACTAATTTGATATCATTTCTTTGCTGCTGCTGCTGCTGTCGTCTCTTGTGTGCATTCAAACGAAAACGAAAACGAGAACGAAAATCAAATCAAATCAAATTGAATTTTCAGCACACAGCAAAAACGGTGGAGACGTACGCCTCCACCACGCCCACTTGCCAACAGCAGACAACCACCCCCCCGCCTCTCCACGTTCCTGGCCACAAACCACTCCTACTACAACTGTACATAAAGTTCAATGGATCAGTGAATCAGTTGCTGTCTTCTTCTTCTTCATTTTCTTCATCTTCTAATGCGTTGCTCTGTTGCCGAACTTCAGTACATCTGGCTAGAGTTGAGTGTCGCTTTTGCACGAACACGAACACGCACGACTCAACACCAAAAATCATTTTCGGTCCTAGTGTGTGTGTGTGTGTGTGTGTGTGTGTGTGGAGGGGAGGGGGTACTTAACTCTATCGCTGGCAGCGCTGTTGGCGTTGTTGGCGCTGATTTCTTGAGTGTAATTAAACGGGCAGCAGCTGCTCGGTCAACATTTACATTGCAGTGTGTTCCACAAATTCTATTTGCTGCTTGGCTACACCGATTCCAATGAGACGTGCGAGACGACGCGTAAATTAAAAGCGAAGCAGCCAAAATAATAGTAAACAAACAAACAAACAATCAAATAGAAGCGAACAAACAGTGGGTGGAACAGTGGAAGCCAGTGGAACACTTTGCAATTGCCGGCAAGGCGCGGAGTGAACAAGTGAGATAGAGAGAGAGAGAGAGAGAGAGTGAGCGTTGGCGTCGACTGCGACTGCGACTGCGGCGTCAGAATTGAAGTCGACGCTTTTTGGTGCTTTGCATAAGCCAAACGCAACAACTTTTTACCTAAACAAATCAAAAAGTTTTTCGGCCCATGCCAAGGGACATGAAAAGACAACACTTTGTCTCTGTGTGTGTGTGTGTGTGTCTGTGGAGTGAAAGAGATAGGATGAGTGAGGGAATCTGCAGCAGCAGCTTTAACATTTTCTTGCTACTGCTGCTGCTTCTGCTTTCTTCTCATTCTTGTCCTTTTCCGTCGTTGTCGTTGTTTTCTTCTTCATCTTCTTTGGGCGCCGGACCCCGATGAAGTGCGGCAACATGGCCAAGTGCAACTTTTGACTTAACATTTTTTACAGCAGCAACAATTAAGCCAAGCGTAATTTGATCAAACTCAAAGAGCAAACTTAATTTTCAACCAGTCTCCCAAATTATTCCAAAGAGTACTCGAAAAAGAGCAAAGAGCATTTGATAGTCATTATTATTGTTGTTATACAATTTCAGCTGGCTCTTTTGAAATTGTTTCAATTTCAGATCTATAATATATATATATATAAATGCATATATATTATATATTCGACTTGTGAATGTTATATGAATAAAGACGGTGCACGAGTGTCTGCGTCGCACTCAGCCAGTTATTCACATGTCAAATTCGTACGTGCCTCGAATAAATTGAAAAATGTGCATAGCTATTGATAGCCAGCTATTTGCTATTTGCCATTTGCCATTTGCTATGGCTAATAGCATTATCAACTCTCTCGCAGTTCGACATAAGCGTTACGCAACGTTTACTAATCGCCACTCGTTACTTGCTACTCGTTACGTATTGCTCGTTACTATTTTGTAGAATCACTCAAATTTCACTTGTGTATAACTGTAACTATAGCTATATTTATAGCAGGAACTGGTCAGACAACATTTGCCAATTTGCATCTTTAGCAGTATTTTTAATTTTTATTTTTGTTTTCTTTATTTATTTTTCGAGCAACAATTACAGTAGTCATTATATACATAGTATTATATATAATGATTGATTGATTTGATTGACAAGATGCGGATAAGGATTATCTGACATTATGGTATACATTGTTGGGCAGGGTATTCGCCATGTGGCATACAACCAAAAGACTAAAAGCTCTCTTGATTGATTGATTGACTGCGTAGTTGATTGACTTGGACAGCCAGCCAGCCAGCCAGTTACTCAGTTTTGCATCCAAATCGCATTAATTGACTAAATTGTGGCAATTGCAAGTTTTATGCAGTTTTCACGCAGTGATTTATTGCTCAATTGCATTGGCATGTTAAACCGATTAGAGAGAGAGAGAGAGAGAGAGAGAGGGAGTGGCAGACCTGAGTTGGAGTGAGTGAGTGAGATAGAGAGTGCCACACCCACAAACAGCATACCAATCACCTCACCCCCCACCCCCCCCTTCCTACCCCCTCATACGCAAATTTATTGATTTTGTTTTGGCGGTTTTTCTTTTTTTTTTAAACAATTTTCTAGTTTTTACATGCAAACATAAAGTCTTTTAGCTTATTTGCCACTTGTATTAAAAGTTCGCTCAAAGCACACACACATAGGCACACACACACACACGACACACACACACGACACACACACACGACACACACACACAGCCACACACACACATGAAACAACTCTATGTTTGAGTGCGGGATTTTGGCGATAAAATTTTTATTTATTGATTTTCATTTATGCTTTCCATGCGGTGTTTTTGTCCACTAAACAGCTGCTACATGCTTTATGTGCAGACCTACTCAAACCAGCCCCGCCCTCCTCGCCCACCTCCTTGCAACCCTCCCCCCCATACTGTGCACAGCTTCCAAGTGAGTGAATGCGACCTCCCAGAAAGAACCACATTGAGCAATAATATGTTTTACCTACTAAAAACGGATTTTTATGACTAAACATTATACATATATATATATACATATCAGCTATATATATATAGCTGTATATATATCAGCTAACTCAGCAATTTCAAGTCAGCAAAAAGTCCTTTCTAATCACAACACATTTGTCAATTTGTTAATTAAAAATTAATGATTTGTTTTGAATATTTGAAAATGTTATTTTCATTCAATTGAATTGAAGAATCTGGTGTATAATATTTATTTACCTTCTGGTATTATTTTCGAGCCTATAGAATATTAAATTGTATGCTTAATGCTAATACTAAATATACCTGAAAATTGTTCAGAAAAGGAGGGGGGGAAAATTTGAAAAACAAATGAGATTAAATTGAGCTGCAAAGTTGGTTTTAAAATGGAGCTTCTTCATCCCATATTTATTGGGGTTTTCTCCATTATTTTCTGGTAAATTGCCTAGCGCTGAATGCAAATCGCTCGGCAAAATAACAAAATGTTAATAAAAAATTAAAAACAAATGAAATTCAATCTGAAAGCTGCAAAGTAGGCTGTAAAACTGGGCTTTTGTTTTTTTTTTTATGGGCTGACCCAATTTAAGCATTTTGTTTACTCCTTTCAGTTAGTATTTTATGCCTTGAATTTCAAACGTTTGTGGTCCAATTTAGACTTGTTATGCTTCAATAAAAATTGAAAACCATAAAATTTGTATTATTATTTTTTTTGTTCTTTGTCTTTAATCTGCCTCGTAACTTTGAACTATTCAAATTCGTAGTTTGAATTTTTGGCACATTTTAATAATCATAATTGCCAAATTCCAAAGGGCTTCAACATTATGTAAGTAGATAATTGAAAAATTAAATGAAAAATGAAAATGAAAATGAAAGCACGCCGGAAAGGAGCAGAGAAGCTGAGCAGAGCACATCACATTGATGTCCGTGGCAACTGACTTGGCAGAAGGATGCTACACAGTTTTTTTTTTTTTTTATTTATTTTTTTTTTTTTACATTTTTGTATATATTTTTTCTCACTTTTTTTTTTTTTTTTTTTTGACTTTTGCGACGGGAAATGTGTCTTGCGGGGCAGGTCTGGGATCGAGGGACTGGGTTCTCGGCATTTGTTCGGCTTTCAGGTGAACTTTTTTCGTTTTTTTTTTCGTTTTCTTTTTCTTTTGCTTATGTTGCTGCTGACAACAACTGCTGGGCGCCATAAAAATGTGTGTGTCTCTGTTAAATTATTATGAATGGCACACGGCCTTCAAGCCGCGCTTGCACCATGGGCAAAATCTATGAAAAAGTTTGCAACATTTTTGCGAGCCGACCAGTTTTACAATATGCCACAAAATGTTGCAAATTCTAAGCGAATGTTGGAAATAGAAATGGGAATAGGAATTGTAGGAATTTTCCTGAAGACAAAAGTTAATAATTTGATCAGTTTTCGATTCTTATCTTTTTTTGTATTTGCTGTTTAGTTGCACCAAAAGTCTAGCAGTTGTTAGCAATTGTGGTACACCGTTCTACATACGTTTGTTGCCACAAAATGTGTCTAGTTTGACCATTGTGTGCTGTGCTGTGCTGTGTTTCCCTGGGATATGCTTGATGAAATATTGCATACATTTCTATCTTTAACTTGTTCTCGCTCTGCTGCTCCCATTCTCCGTCTCTTTCTCACGCTCTCTCAGTTCTCTCCCAGTGTTGTCAATGTTTGTTATTTTAATTGTTTCTCAAGTTGACATATATATCTCAAGTATATACAGCAGACATAGATACAACTTTTTTTTTATATATATTTTCGCTTTGCTTCACTTTTGCATTTGTTTCGCTTTCATCTTTTGTGCGCTGCCAAAGTTGAAATTGTGTTCATCTATTAAAACCGGTTTATAAATATTATTTATTGTGCACTTTCTGAGCCGGGCCGGGTCGGTTCGGTTCGGTTCGGTTGGGTTCGGTTCGGGTGAACTGCTTGGTTAATAGGCCCAGACTGGCAACGGAGATATGCATTGTGAATTGATGTCTGCTTGCCACATTGTCGACAGGCCGGGCGGCATGTGGATTTTAATTTCCGTTTTCCGCTACATGCCGCTGTCATCGTAATCGTTATCGTCATCGTCATCGCCATCGCCATCGTCATCGCCATCGTCATCGCTGTTTCTCTGTCGTTGTCGTTGTCGTTGTCATTGTATCTGAGTCTTTGTGTCCTGGTGTCCTTGTGTCCTTGCTGTTGTCGTCACCGCCTCCAGTTAATGTTTGATTTTAATAGGCATTGTTGTCCGGTGCCACTCACATAAGTATCTGTGTGTGCCCCACTCGCAGTGTCAAGCATATGATTTCAATTGAATAATGTGAATAATGCCTGGCGTTAACCAACACTGGTGCAATCGTTTGAAATTTGTGCTTGTTTTTGCGTTCTGTGTGCATTTGAATAGAATCTGATTATGAATATCTGAATACATTCGAATAACAATTGAGATGTATTCTTAACGATTAGCAAAAAGTTAACTATTATCAACATCGCAAAAGTGAACTAAAAATCGTATTCTGTGTCCAGTTAAAAATGTATTATTTACAATATTTATTCTTGTTGTTGCTGACAGCGCAATTGCAGCTGAAAGTGTTTAATCTGACGAGACTGTTGCCACTTGAGAATGCAATTGATGCAAAATTCATGTCACTGCCCGACTTGCCAGAATCCATTACCTTGTTGCCAGACACACACACACACACAGACACACACATACACACACACAGCCAGCTTGTCATCAATCTGTCAGTGGAAGCTAAACAAACTGACTGCTGACCATTTGGACAGGAGAGCAAAACAAATTTCCATTACGAATTCTCCATTTCTGCAACGACAGCAAAATTTGCTTTGAGCCAAGCCAAAAGTTGTTTGACAAAAACTTTTTTGCACAGCATTCATTTGAGGCAACATCATCAGCAGCAGCAGCAGCAGGAGCTGAGTTTTTCTTCTTTTTTTCCCCCGGATGCATTTGTAAATTGCATCATGTCGCTTTGCTCAAAAAGATTTCAATTAAAGTTCTTGTGCAACATCCTTGCTCCGTTCGCTTCTCAAAGGAACTGGTAATGACAGAGAGACATGCGTTGGTGAAATATGTCTTTAAATAGTCACATCTGCCAACTGCTCGGAAAAGCAACGAATTGAGGCTGACATATAACACACACACACACACACACACACATAGACAAGCTTTCAACAACATGTGGCAGCCATGTGTATAACTAAGCCATCATTTTGTCAGTGCACTTTACTTAATGACATTGATCTGGTTGCACAAAAGAATGCATTTGACATTTTTACTTGCAGTATTTGTTGCACTTAAATAAAATGAGTCGAAAATTCGTATAAAGTATATAAGTATATTTACTTAAATCAGACTTTCCAAGTTGTTATTCAAATAATTTAGATAAGCATTGCAAAATTAACATCTTTAAATTATACAAAAATGTGAAGGATAAAATAATTATAGTGGAATCGAAGCGTTTTAAATAATATATCTAAAAAGTATAGATGATTTCCATAGAAATATATTTTCGAGAACTTCTCGCCAAGCAGGCTGAGATCGGGCTGGCAACCTGGAGACCTTATTGGATTGCTTGGGTTGCTCGTTGCGGATATAATTTGGAAAACGATTTGAGTCCTGAACTTTCGTGACTGTTTTTGGGACTTTAACGATGTGTGAACTTATTGAATACCAACAAGAGAGAGAGAGAGATGCATTGAGAAAGAGAGAGAGAACGAGTAAAGAGAGAGCGAGTAGAGAGAGAGAGAGAGAGAGAGAGAGAGATAGTGAGTAGAGAGAGAGAGAGAGATCTAAGTAAATAAAAACGTGAGCTGCATGACATTAAAGTTGATCTAATGACCGCCTACGTGAGTTGACTGCCCAACGGCCTTCTTATTTATGGCCAAGTAGCCGTGGGGCATTGTCGATGGTTTTTTTGGCTTTTTTTTTGGTGTGTCTGTGTGTGTGTAGTAGTAGTGAGGGTAGAGTGGCATGTCCATTAACGGCTACAAAGCGGATTAGCCAACTGACGGCGTTGACGGCCTTGTGGTGTGCCGAAAAATACAATATTTCTCTGTGTGTGTGTGTGTGTGTGTGTTAAGGCAAAGAGCATTTTTAATGCAAATTGTTGAAATGCCAAGACGAGGCTGAGAACGCGAGAGCAACCATTCAAAAATCAAATAAAAATCAACTAGAAAACCATACCGAAGACGACATACCCTTTTTAGACCGGCGAAAACTGAAATTTTTACGCCAGACTTGCAAATATTTATATCCTTTGGTAAAAATTGAAACGGCGACATGTCTGTCTGTCCCACAACTGAATCGCACGGCAGCTATATATAATATAGTGATTCAATCCGGTAAATGATCTAAGCAAACCAAAAATTGAGCAACAAATTGCCATAGAAACAGACAGGCAGATGGACATGGCTATATCTGCTCGTATAGTCATACTGATCAAGAATATATATATATATACATATATATGTATTATGAGTACAAGCTTGATGAGGAAACTAAAGGACGAACCGTCGGCAAGGGCAGAGAAACCAACGAAATAAATAACATTTAACAGGACCACAACGCTCTTTTTGGTTACGGACGCCCTTATTGCACAAACACAATCAAATTATAACTGCCAGTGGGGTGGTCTGTGCCAGAGGGGGAGGAGGGGGGAGAGGGGAGAGTGGTTGTGGTTATGCGTTGGACGCTGGCTGTGGTTGAGCAGGGGTGCGGTGGGGAGGGGGTATGCAGAATAAGGGCCATGAAATAAAATTAAAGCACTTAAAAAATGTTCATTACATATATTTAAGCGCACAAAAGAACTGTAATATGATGTGCTGATGTACACACACACACACACACACACACACACACACATAAATATTAATAAAGACATTGAAGAAGAATTGATTGCATCGAACTTCTCAAAAAGCAGTCGCACAAATTTCTTCGAATTCCATCACCAAACAGCATTTGTTTTATGTTCTTTGTTTTTAAATAATTAAAAATTGCCCACGGAAAGCCTCATAGAATATTAATAAAATATATGAATTGAAAATGTTATGATTTCCATACAATTGTGTAGAATACGATATTGATTGAGCGAGTTGAAAATGTTCCCATTTCTATATGTATATCTATTTCTTATAAATACGATTATAATTATTTTCTTCTGCTTATTTTCTTTGTTTTTTTTTTTGTTGTTTTTTCAACTTCAAATGAATTTTTTGCTCACTTATTTTTCATGATATTTCTTTCGATCTCAACAAATCCATGGAGTTAGCCTACTTCTGTGTGCAGGCTGTGCAAAAGGGCCTAGATGAGGTTGGGGGGTGGTGGGTGGGGGGTGTGTGCTGAGTGAGTTGAGTTTGAGTTGTTGGCTGTTTTTTGGCTTAATGAGTTGCGCAAATGAAATGCAAACAAAAATATGTTAAAATTCAATTTCAACTTGAACCGGCACTCAAAATAAAACAAAAACGCAGTAAACACATACAACACACACACACACACACATAAAACATGTTGTAGGGGATGAGTTGGGGGAGGGGGGGAGGGGTTGTCCCTTTAGGAAGGGCTGACAAACAGCTGTAAATTGTGCGGTCGCCTAATGGCGTTTGGCTTGATGTTGATTAGGCGTCGCTTCAACTGATAAACTCGCTCGGCAGCCGCAGAGCCTTGCCACGCCCACGCACACAACGCAACGCATGCCGCTTTTCATATGGAAATTTTTCGTTGGCCACAACAACAAAACCAACAACAACAACAACAACAACAGCAACAACAACAACAACTACAACAACAACAGCGATTCAGTTGAAAAAGTGAAATGTAAAACTTTTTGGCACAAATATTTTTTATGCAAATTGTTTTGGCATTTATTCATTTATATATATATATATATATAATATATATATGTATAAGTGTGTGTGTGTGTGTGTGTGTTGTGTGTGTTGTGTTTCCTCTCTGTCCCATTCTTTTGGCCTGCTTGTCACAATACATTGTGGCTGGCACTTTCATAATTTAACTTTCGAGATTTGCGTTCGAGTGAAACCTGAGAGTGCAGTTCATTTCTGGGTGCCAACTTGATTAGTGGCCAAAGCATACACAAATTCAAATACATATATGCATATATATGCATAGTCTACTATATGTCACACGCTTCCACTCTAGCAGCCTTTGGGGGACACTTTTCTTGCCGCTTCGTTTGGCAACAGCAACAACAACAGCAACAACACCAAATGGAGGAGCAAGTCGACTTGGAGAGGCTCAAGGATCCTTTTGCGCGCCAAGTTGTTCCTCATCTTATTGTTGGTGCTGTTGCTCATGTTGTTGTTGTTGCAGTTGTTGTTGTTGTTTAGCCTTTCACTTTTCACATGTCGTTGTTGTTGTTGTTGCTGTTGTTGTTTTTGTTTTTTTTGTGCATTTTGTTAATGAGACTTTTCGTTGCGACGAGTGCAACAAAAACAACAATAAAACAAAAACACTTTTCTCTTCTGCACAACTGCTCGCAGAATACCCTATCAGGAATCCATTAAATATATGTTTTTTTTTCGATTCTTTAAAATCCGTTTTCTGTGATTGTTATGAATTTATATATATATATATTTTCAAACTTGCTGTTTACCAAAGTCAACTCACTTTTGCTGAATCTGCTGTAATCTGCCATTGCTGTTTTTCTCCACTTTCTCCCATTTTGCGTTGCAAGCTGAGTGATTTTATTGATGGACCCATTTTGTTGGCGAAGTGTAGCCACATGGCAGAAATGGCAAACGAAACTTGTGCCAAAATGGCATATAAAAGACAGCAGACGGCCCAGTTGGCTGGCCAGTCGCAACTAGAGACAACAAAATGAGGCTGACACAGAGACAGAAACACAAAGAGAGAGGGAGATGGATAGAGAGAGAGAGAGAGAGAGAGAGAGAGAGAGGGGGAGATAGATAGAGAGAGGGAGGCAAGCAGAAAAAGAAACTGATGACGTTGTCGCACACTTAATGTTGCATACTTTTGAGGTCCTTGTGCTACTAACGTTTCCGTTCATTCTACTTTTGCACTTCTTTGATTGTGTGTACATATTATATATTATATATATATACATACATATATATATATATATATATATATATGTGTATACATACAGTTGTTTACTCGCTGACCATATGATTCACTGGCATATTTTATGTTGATTTCTCTTTGCACTTTAGGTGTTGCATGTTAGGCACTTTGCTTCCTTAATATTATTGTGACATGCTGAGAGCAATCTTAAGTTTATCAAATCTTATATAAATGTTTGTGGACATTTAATAGCGAAACACACACTACAAACAACTTGAGGGAGAATCAAAAAAACACGTTATTTGTAATCAATTTAAATATTTTCTTTTTTATTTTGAGCACTGTTGTAAATACTATCGACAGTCTTTTAAACTGTTCAGAAAATGTATGTAAAACAAGTAAGAAGTATGCCAGGTGTCATCATGGTTGAGGAACTAGTTAGCACAGAAACAGATTGTGATATTGACGAACAATGTGTATGCAGTTGATGGGGTCCCGCAGCAGGAGAAGACAAACATTTCTGGGGTCTCCATTCTTATCGGAATGGTGAACTTGGCCCATGGGGTAGATATATATATATATATATATATATATATATGTATATGGGTATATATTATATCTTGCTCCGATTCTTGAAGCAGATTTCACTTTACTTTCATCTATCTGCTTCTCTTTCTTCAACACTTTCCAGTTTCAGTTCAAAAACTGAACTGCTTGCATTTCCTGCATGTTCAACTTTTACTGTGTGTGTGGTGTGTGTGTGTGTGTGTGTGTGTGTGTGTGTGTGTGTGTGTGTGTGTGTGTGTGTGTGTGTGTGTGTGTGTGTGTGTGTGTGTGTGTGTGTGTGGTGTGTGTGTGTGTGTTATCTCTGTGCTCGTTGTGAGTTTCTCCCATTTTATTGCACATCCGCTTTGGCAATTTCTTCAATTTGACTTCGTCTATTGCCCCAAGCATTCGCACTTCGCGTCTCTGTCTGTCTTTCTGTCTGTCTACCCGTCTGTCTGTCTGTCTGTCTATCTATCTATCTATCTATCTATCTATCTATCTATCTATCTATCTATCTGTCTGTCTGTCTGTCTGTCTGTTTAGCTGCCTTCGCATTCGCACCTGTGCGACTTTTGTCGCCTTGTGGCGCCTAAAACGATGCAGTGATTTTTTTCATTGCTGTGCGTCTGCAGCACTTGGCAAATGCTGGGCGCTCGTTGGTTGCCCATAAGTTCTGCCACTTCATTTGTGGCATGCCATGTATTTGTTCTGTCTATGCTATGCCCCATCTCACCCCCCCACTCCCCTCCTACCAGTCCCACTCAAGCCATCTCCTACGTCTGCCCTGTCGCTTTTTTCAGTCGCTTGAACGCCTCTGGCGTCTTCTTTGTGCTGCTTTTGGGCCCAAGCCGCTTGCAGTTTATATGACAGCGTTTGGCATCGTCACAAGCACACACACACACACACACACACGCACACCCACGCACACACACTTATCTTTATTTGTAGTCGCATCAAGCAAAAAAAAAAAAAAAAAAAAAAAATTGAAGAAAATTTGAAAGAAAAAAAAAAACGGAATAATAATAATACAGAAACCCTTTCAGGCGCCTTTGCCTTTCAAAGAAATACGAATACGAGCATATGTACATATATATATATATATATATATATATACATTTATATGGATATATATATATGCATATATATTAATGTACCTCAATGTGACCGCATTTGTCTCCGTCTCCGTTTCGCTCATCACTCACTTACTTGTCAGGCTCAACACTCAACACGCACACACACGCACACACACACACACACACACACACACACACACTGCCTCTCTCTCCCTCTCTCTATCTCCGTCTCATTCTCTCCTTCTCTCCTTCTCTCTCTCTGCTTTCCTCTATGTGTGTATTTGCATTTGTATTCAAAACGCTTAAAGTGGATTTTTATTTCCTGTTTCTGTTACATTCGCCAGTCGCCCCCCCATCCCCTTTGCCCCGGTGCCCCCTTCCTGCCACCTGCCACGCCCATCAACTGCCTTTCAATATGGCTGGTCTCCTTTTGTGTATTTCTAATGCCATTTTTATACGCATTCACTTTCATTTTGGGCAAACATTCCTGTAAGTACATATGAGAAAAATATTTCCATGTGGTATTTTTATATCGTCAAGCAACAGCAAACAACAATAGCAACAATAGCAACAACAACAACAACTACAACAACAACAACAATAGCAACAACAACAACAACAACAATCACATTGTTATCCTTTTGCTCTTCAATGGTTTGAAAATTATTGTCGATTTTGCTGCAGGCTACAAAGGATATTTGTATACGTACTCATATTTATCTATATACAATTTATTGTAAATAGGTATATAAACGTTTGTATGGGAACTACACGCATATATATATACAAATATATATATATATATATCGTTTTCTATTCATGCTGCTAACTGAAATTGAATAAATCAAGCCAACAACAAATAAAACACTCGACCCTCAAAAGATATTTGAATCACGGCCATTGTAGTCCCTTTTTTGACTTACGACAAACATATGTCCACACTTGACTATCAAATAAGAACTACCTTTTTAAGGTTTTGTGAACATCTTTGATGATAGCCATAATTTGAAATTAATTGCCATCGGCCATCCAATACCTATTGTTATAGTCTATAGAACACTGCCCACTTATTATTATGCCCAGTTCACATTAATTTTGATTGAAAACCAGCCAATGCAATCTGATTCTCAATTCTCTTCAACATTCGCCGACTTGCATATCTATTTTATATGCATAGCTCTTATTCGGGCTATTTTTAGTGGTTGCCTGGTTTTGCTGTTAACTGATTTTATTATAGGCCTTTGTGTGCTTGCAGTTTTTAACCCATAAATAAACCATTATGCGTAAGAGCTTCAGTAATTACGAGCCGCCCACCAGCCCAGAGAGCAACTGGGAAGCTGGCAGCTGGTTTTGGATTGGTCAAGTCGTTTTGCGGCTCTTTCATTGATATCAAACATCATAATTATTATCATAAGCATTATCATTGGCCGGGCGCACAGTTTATCGCTTGTCGCTATTTAAAGCTCATCATTTAGGCACTAAAACGTTTAATTTACATTTAATTTATGCACACACAGCTGCCACTGTTGCCACGATTGCCACGATTGCCACGACTGCCACGGCTGTCACAGCTGCCACAGCTGTCACAGCTGCTACTGTTGTTGCCATCTCCGATTTTGCAACTGACAATTTGCAGTGCATTAAACGATTATAAACTAATTAGTTGTTTTGCCAGGCTGCTCAGCATACGCATTTTGTGATGCACATTTCAGTTGCTCATCGATAAATCATGTTAATTGACAGTCGGCGAATCGACGAATTTGCCATAAATTTCAATTGTCAACACTAATCACTAATTGCACGCTGCAACCGTTGTTGCAACCATAATTGCTGGCAATTCGATTTAAAACTTAATGTTCAATTTCGAACAAACTGACAAGCTGCTTAAATTGACAACTCTTATCTTAAACTATCTGCAATTGTGCCGATTCCACCAAGGACCTCTTCGAGGCTCATTATCCTGTCATTTTTTGCTTCGCTAAATAGTTGTCGTTTCTCAAGTTGCCACATCTCTTCGCGATAAGACACCTCTGCCACTATCTTATCACTGGTCGATTTAATAGTCAGTCAAGAGTGGCCATTATATTTTCTAGTATCAATTCCATACACTTTCACCTGAACAATAAGCGAATTGAGTTTGTCTGATTGAATTCGAGAGTTCTTACTTTTATTAGTTGAGTATCGACTTAACTGAACTTAACTTCATATTTGTCATTTATGTAAGCTCGAGTTCGATTATACTCAATTTTTCTATTTATTTTTTACTCCATCGTCATGCTGCAGTTCAGCAGTTTGACAGTTTAAGTCGGCTTGGCATCAAATTGGAATGGCTTCGTCGAATGGCTGGGCAAACTTTGTCTCCACCAATGCCACTCAATTTAAAGCAGCAACTTTGAAGTTGCTTTGCGCACGCACACATGCCCCTGCACAGGCATATATATATATATATATATAAGATATATAAGATATATAATCATGGCAATGCCTGCTGGGCACACATGACGTATGAGCAATTTGAGGCCGTCTCGAGTCGGTTGCGAAGGCAGTTTTCCATTCCATTTTGCAAGTAACTGCTTGCAGTTTATAGCGCCTCACAAGTGCTATCAATGTGCTAACACACACACACACGTACACACACACACACGTACACACACACACACACACACACACGCGCGCACAGATGAATACACACAGCAGCCGTTGCTTTCTCTGTCTATCTCGCTCACTCCCGCATGTGCCGCATGCATTTTTCTAGGACATTAGCACACAGCCAACAAGAGCGTCAGCAAATAGCGCACATTATAAGGCAGCAATACACAAGCACACCCCAATATCTGCCCATATATATATACATATATATGTATATATATGTATATATACAGTCAGTTAGAATGTCGAGACAGACTAGAGTCGATTGTTGCTACAAGCATAATCGTTGCTTATTGGCAGCTGCTGCTGCTGTTTCTCCCATTGCCCATAAAAGCGTTAGAGATGAAAACGCTGATGGCGCAGCCGAGTTGCCACAGCGATTCCCGATAACAGAATCTCTCAGCGATTACGCCCAATATCAACGAAATGAACTTGCAGCTTGGTGGCTTGGTTGAGTGTCTCAGCAAGCATTTAAGTAACTTATTCTTATATTTCTTTTACTGACATTATAAATGACGCTTACCAATTGGATTACATTTATTGTCTCAACGAAATTTGTAGTGTTTGTCTAACGTTTTGCATTTCGCCAACAATTTCGTTGCGCGGAACAACTCGCCTCGAATGCTTTTGTGTATCTGTGCGGAGAAGTATTTGTCGCACCTGCCTCCTGTCACAGCCCCAAAGCAGTCAGTCTCCTTTTGGCATTTGCCACTCCAGAACCACTCTCCGCACACTTCTTCTTCACTTTTTCCGCTTTCCATTGCCTTTTTAACTTTGCCTTTTGCGCCAAAGCATAAAGCATACTTTTAGGCAGCCATTTTCACTGTCACATTTAATTGAGTTTGGCTCGGCTGGCGCGCTAAAAGCAGCGTCATTACTACCTTCAACTCATGCCCAACATGCACAAACATTTTTAAGATGCCTCCATCTCCACCTCCATCTCCACCTCCATCTCCACCGTTCTCCCGTTCCACCATCATTCCGTAACAGCCAACCACCCACTTATTGTTTTGCCCGGCAAACGCACTATTTAATTGTCAAATGGCTTTGGCAGCGACGCGACTTGCTCGAAGTGTTCGTGATGGTCTGCTGTCTATGGCCAGGAGGAGTCAAGAGTTGGGAGTGGTGTTTTGGGGTTGGGTGTGGTGGTGTGGCGGTGGCGGGTGGTGGTGCTTTGTGGGGGCATCCATGTCTCTGACGTGACATTTGTTGCAAGCCAAGCTATTTTTATGGCCATCCGCAGAGTCTGACGAGTTGCCCTCCTCCTCTCTTCCAAAAAAGGAAAAAAGAAAAAGAAAAAGAAAAAAAAAGAAGAGGAAACTTATTGGTTGTCCCTTCGCTGCTGCTGCTTCAGCTTCAGCTTCTTCTTAGCCACATTGTCACTTGCCTTCTGGCCTTTTCTGACGTCACCATTCACCGTTTTTATTCGCGTCCGTTCAATTTTGACGCTCAATTTGCAGTCACAAAAGAAATTACAACTCAAAAACAGATGAAAGCCAAAAAAGGGGAAAATGTCAGGTGCCGGAAGAGGTGGTTGGTTGGGCTGGACTGGGACTGCGGCTGGGGCTGGGGCTGATTCTGTGTCGTGTATTTTTCGTTTTTGGCAGGAAGTGGGCTTTGAAAACCATCGAAAAACCATGCCAAAAATCAAATGAAACATTTTTGTTATCCACATTTTTGCTTGTTTCACATTTTTTTTTTTTTTTTTTTTTGATTATTTTTATTGCATTTTGCGCTTTGATTTCATTTTGGCAGCTGGCATAAAAGTGGGCGTGGCTGGGCGCTGCTACCTTGGCAACCGCAGCCGCTGTGACGCCTTTTGATGTCGCCGGCGTATTTGCACCGCGCTGCTGGAGGCGTTGCCCAAAAACACTTTCGCCCCAAAATCATTTTTATCATTTTATACAATTTTCTCATTTTACAAGAGCTTACATGACTATATATACATATATATAAATTGTATATCGCCAATTGGCTATGGCCATATCTATCTGCCTGTCTGTCTGTCTGGCTGTCTGTCTGTCTGTCTGTCTGTGTGTCTGTCTGTCTGTTTCTATGCAAATCTCACAAAAGTAAACAGGAATTGTGTGTTGTGTAAAATATCGACAATTTTATATGAACAATGTTTTGTTTCTTCACATTTGTGCCATTTGGCTGTATTTATGGATGTATACCTCTCATGGAAGATGACGATCGAAAGCTGAGCAGAAAAGTTTGGTTTTTTTTTGGACAAAATATTGGCGAAATTGCAGCGAAAGCGATTTTGATAAGTTGGATAAATTATGCTTTTGGGCGCACTGCCAGCAGTCAGCTTTGGGCTCCACTCAAGTGTCAAATGGAGAAGCAAAGACACACAAATACACACACACAAATACACACACACACATGCACCTTCACACACACCTACACACACACACCTATACACACACACCTATACACACACACAACCACTGACATAGTTATGAAGACGTTTGCATGTGGGTGTCAAGTCTTGTCTGCTTGACATCAAAAGACTTTTAAGTCACGAACACACACACACACACACACACACACACATATCCCATCCTTCGTATATGTTCTTTTGCTACTCCTAATAGCCATCTCTTAATTATGTTGTCGTTGAATCTAATTACAATTTTTGGACAACAATTTTAAACCATTTTGTGTATTATGCAACACATGCATCATGCGGCATAGTGCAAATGGTTGAGTGCCTAAGTGTGGGTGTCTGTGTGTGTGTGTGTGTGTGTTCATGCATGCATGTGCGGCAAAGTGGGCGTGCCAAGGGGGTTAAGTGTGTGTTAGCAACAAATGCATGGCATACACACAGGCGCCAAGAGATGATGCCGACAAGAACAACAATAGCAACGACTACGTTGACACACATATGCAAATTGCAACGCTATTAACAGCAACAGCAACAACAACAAACACTACAACAACTACAACAACAGCAACAACAACAACAACAATAACAATGTGTGTGCGAGTGTGTCTGTGTGTGAGTGGATCAATATGTTTGACACTAATTTGGGGGCATCTGCACTGAGTTTCATTTAAAATGGCATTGTCATTGCCCAACAACAGCAGTAGCAACAACAACATCGTCATCATCATCATCATCATCATCATTATCAGCATTATCATTGTTGTTGAAGACTCGTTGCCAAAATCCCCAATACAAAAGCTTCAAATTGCAGCTGGGCCAACAAACCGACACACAAGTGACAAAGAGACACAGCGCGCGAGGTGACTAACAGCCAGACACAAGGGAACAGAGAGAGAGAGAGAGAGTGAGAGAGAGAGAGAGAGAGAGAGAGAGAGAGAGAGAGAGAGAGTGAAAGAGAGAGGGGAATAGAAACTGGCCGAGGGGTCAACAGAGTAGCAGATTGAAAGGCTGAGGATGAAAAACCAGTGCTGCTGGTCAGCAAGTCTGATATATGCCTGTGCATGAGTGTGCATGAGTGTGTGTGTGTGTGTGTGTGTTGTGGCTGACCAAACTGGGCAGCTGCCTGTATCAACCAGCTGTCAGGCGGATGGGTTGGCCACTCAAAGGTATTCCCATGGCACATCCTTGGGTATATTGCCAGATTAAGCAGTCGCAAAGCTCTGCAAATCAATTGTCAAGATTTTATAAATGTTTGCTCTCACTCGCTCACTCACACTCTTGCCCATTCTCCCTCTCTCTCTCTCTCCCTCTCTCTATGCAGTACTTACCACAGACGATTATCGCTTTAGAGACTTTATGAAATCTTTACTTTATTGAGTGTTTGTCAGAATTCCCTCCAGCGGGTCACTTTTTACTAGAACATTTAATGTACACATTTTTTTTATTTATTATTATTTTATTACTTTATATGTATATGTATTTATGATCGGATCAGTTTTCTCTGTCCAGCTTATGTCAATGGCAAATTTTGACTCGTTACTATTTCCAATTCCTATTTCAAACTTTAGGCGTAGGAGGTCAAATTGCAATTGATCCATTTTATTCTCACAGCTATCTTGACTAAACTATAAAAAGACACATAATTGCTTGAATCACTTGGACAATTTGATAAAATTCAAACAACTGACACAGTTCTATAAGAGAGATCATTAGATCATTTCAGTCGAGAAGAGAAGATTTGTTATCAACAATCTCTCAGCTTGCATTGATTTTCAAATCAGTTTGCTTCAAAAATGCCCATTTTAATGGCTTATAAAAAGCATATATGTATTACATTAGTTGCAAATCTATATATATGTATGTGCTTGTCTATATAAATCCAGTTCCGGAAATCAACGTGCATTTTCCATTAGCGAAATATTGTCGTAAATTAATAAATACATTTAACGATTGCTGATGCTCAAGCGATAATTGAATTTGCTTATCAGGGGATGCCGTTGCAGAAACATAGGTGCCACATATAGACATAGTACATATATATATATATATATATCTTGCATATGGATATTTGCATGTATTGAAGGGTTTATATTGGGTATTGCTGAAATTGCGCATACGCAATGTTGTCGCAGCGGGCAACGAACCAATCGCTTAGCCACCGAAATATGCTTATGCATTATGCAATGCACTCTGTCGTTAATGCACTTGGTCACACCCCACTTACACACACACACACACACACACATACACACATACGGAGGGAGACTTACTAGAGCAGCACGCCTGACCTCTTTACCACCACCCCCACCCACCCCCCACCGCCCCATTCTGTTCCCTATTCGCTGTTCGCTGCTTCAGCGCCATGTATAAAACATGTTTTTGCATTAAGCGTATTTCGCATTTTGGATTTTGTATTTTGCACATACTTAGTAAATATACACACACACATATATATATATATATACATATATATATATATACATTTCTGTGCTACATTATTTATGAGGGAAGGAGGGACAGGACAGGACTATGACGACGTCATGAATACTTCTAATGATTGCAGCAATCATCATAATGATGTTGCCGCTGCTACTATTTATGCTGCTGTGCTAAACTTAAGTGCAGATACACTTCCACACACACACACACACACACACACACACACACACACACACATAAGGAGACTCGCCTGTAGATGCCTCTTAAAGCTTTTAAAGGTCCTGTTCCGGTTGCTTAATGCTGCGACCTATTTGACGTCATTTGGCTATTATATATAATATATATATAGACTTACACACACACAAACACATATATATATATATATATATATATATATATACAACTGAACAGATCAACAGACTTGTGCTTGTCTGGTAACTCATACTCATTGGATATATGTATAATTAAAATTGGCACGTCGCGCCACATTTGTCAGCCAACAAACATGACTTTCGAGAAAACCACTGGAAAAACGCTTACAACAGTTTCTTGCAACCGCTCATTGTTGACATACCCCTTAAAAAAAAAATTGGCATTATCATGCTGTGCACTCTAACTCAGAGGCACTCTGTGTGTCAGGCAGCCAACATTTTGAATGACATTTGCTATAATACTATATACATTTTTCGATCAGCATCTACAGCATCTTTTATTAAAACATTATCTTTACTCGAGTAGCTCTTGAATATAATTAGAATCGGAATATAATTGCACATCTATATTCCGATTATGTTATGTTGGGAAAAGTTGAAGCTGGGGCACTGCTACAGGATATCTGCTAATCGAGAAGTCTGCAGTTGCAGGTACCGTTGCTTTTTTTGTGTGTTTTCCTGACCAGTTTCTCAGCACGGTTCATTTTTATTTATTTATTTTTTTTTATTTTTTTTTTTTGGATAGCTGGTTGGCTGTTTGGCGACGCGCAGTCTGAAGTCCTTTTTCTGATTGTCTGACAGTTTTTTGTGTGTGGCCTGCTGGACAGCGAGAAAATATCGCAGCATACTTTCTTTTTATTCTTTTTTAGCGTTTTTTTTTTCTTCTTTTCTTTTTTTTTTTTTTTTTTTTTTTGGATTTGTTGGTTGCGCTTTATTAATGAACATGGCGCGCAGCGTGTCAACAGCGTGTAGGCGGGCGGGCGGGGGCAAGAGCGGGAAGGCACAAATACAATGTATAAATATTATGTAAACACGCAAACAATGAAGTGATTTGTTGCTACTTAAATTTAGCCCCCGAGAGTGCGCCAGCCACAACAGCCACAACAACAAGAACAACAAGAATATGCCCAGCACTGAATTTGTTGTAAGCTTGATGGCTGTTTAGGAGGGACGAGCGACACTGGAACGGTGGTTAGAGGTGAGGTGGGTCTAAGTGGTGTTGTACGCAGTCAGCTACTGTTGTCGGTTTACTTTTGGCTGCGGCTGCTATTGCTGCTGCTACTGCTGTTGCTGTTGCTGCCACCGCTTCGCTTAGCTGATGCTGCAACTTGAAGAAATCTTTTCATTTTTTCGCTTCCTTATTTTTTTTTTTTTTTTGCTCTACTTTCACATGTGTGTGTGTGTGTGTGTTTGTCGAAAAACTTGAATAAGTTGCCAAAGAAAGCCGATGAAAAAAAGAAAACGATTTGAAAGGAAAAATGTAGCCAGGCAGCGCTTGTCGAGCGCAGTCGCTGTAAAAGTAGCTAAACAGTGCCCAAGGCGTTCCAAATACAACAACATATATATATAGAGAATAGGAGCCCCAACAGTTTCTAGCTTGTTTACCAACACTTAAACAGTAAACTGGCTGACTGGCTGGCTGGCTGGCTGCCTGCTGTGCGCGATAAGCAATCCAGCAAGACGCCGAACCGAAAGATGAGGCCTCAAACCTTGGCAAAAGAAGCCCGGCCACTAAAATTGATGCCCTCACCTGCACCAGTGGCTTGTGCTTGTGGCAGCCTGTATTCCATATGTATACATATGTTTGTTGTACTCACATTTTATATATGCACTCCTCTGTCGTAAATCAGAGCCCCAACGTAGAGCAGTTATTGTTCCTAGATGTGTTTTGTACCTTGTGGAACTCAGCTTAAACTTAAAGGCTTACCAATTACTTAAGTCATAATTTGCGGTTGCAAAATATTCACAGTCAGTTTTGATAGTTATTTTGAAGAAAATGAACCTGGATAGATTTTCCTTATGCATTCTTATATAGCCACAACTTGATAGTTTTTCCTCAACATTTGTAGAAGCATTCAAAACTTATTTGCTTAATTTTTATATGTTGTTGAATTTGAATATAAGTTCTTGTATATCACATTAATATTGTTCGATAATTAAAAAGATAAAGACCAATAAATTACCCTGGCATATTATTGATCAATTGAAAAGAATTCATTCAGATCGGATAAGAAACACAGATTCTGTTGAACAAAACGTAATATCAGCTATCACTTTCATATCATAGAAATATATCAGTATAATCAATAATACGCAGATGATTTTAGTTTCGCTTAGTACAATTAATATATATACATATATATATATATATAAGTCGGTGCTTCCAGTATATTTCAATTGAGCTCTTTCGACTAGAGCATTATAAATTGTCTTAAATTTATTCTGGGTTAATCAAGTTTTGCTGTAGATTTTCCCCTCGCTCACACACACACACACACACACACACAGAGTTGTGGCAGGTGCGCCTTTGCTACACTTAATTCACTTTAATTTCCTCTCGGTCCAGTTACCATGAGCGCACTTTCATCACTATATTTCCCCTCCCCCCACCACACTCAATCCACCCCTGTCACCTATCCCCCCTAACCCCATCTGCTGCCCCCTTCCTCTGACTCTGTGCGGAAAAAATCATCCATCCACCTGGTTGGCAGTCTGTCAGGCCCTTTTTGTTGTAATGCAATTTGAACAAATTAAAAAGTAGTGCGTGGTTATTTTGCTACCAGTTGACGATGTGTGCTGGTGTGTGTGTGTGTGTGTGTGTTGCAAGTTGCAAGTTGCACGCTACATGATCAACAGCGGGCATTACAAATTGAAATTTCGAATAATGCGATAATAATAGCAAAGCCAATTACTCAGCTGCAGTTCTAATTTAATTAAAATATAACCCATAAATTGCCTTTACTTGCCACTGACGAACTGGTTGATTGACGAACTGGCCAACTGGCCAACTGACTGATTGAGCGAAAGGAAAAATATAGCAAAGCCATTCCAATTGCAGGCTGACTACTCCCACCACTTGAGCCTCTCCTTAGCCGTGGAGCTCGTTAGTGGTGGCCGTTGTTAGTAATGTGGCAGCTGCAACTTTTACGGCTGCTCCTGCTTCTTGCTGTTGCTGTAATTCCTGCTTATGTTTAAATCATTTCTGATTGTAATTGAATTTGAAATGTTATCGGACCAACTAAGTAGCTCAATCTTAGAGTAACTGCTTCTATTATGCATTTCTATTATCCCCACAAAGCATTATGTCTATTCCTTTTTTACCTTTCATTCATTTTGTTGTTATTACTTGCTACCTGACATTGGCGTCCTCTCAAACAATGCAACAATGCAATAGCAATAACAGGTCATGTTGCCTGTGGCAGCTGCATTGTGTAATTCATATTAAACGAGTACTTTGGCAAATAAGAGCGTCAGAGTTGAAACTGTGGCGCGTGATAGTCTGTCTGTCTGTGTATGTGTATGTGTCTGTCTGTGTATGTGTGTGTGTGTGTTTGTGTGTGTAGGTAGATTGATGTGGAAATGCGTGCCATAATTGTGCATTGAATATCATAATCATAATCATCAAAATTGCGCAAGCGGCACACTCAAAAGCCACTCAATCGTCAATTCAGTCAATCTGCGAATCAATCAGACTGCCAATCAATACTCAGTGCACTCCACTCAATCAATTGAAGCGTGCACAAAGATTAAATTATCTATTAAAAATGAAATGCCAATTTCGTTTTTAGCCTATGACCATAATAATAATTATAGAATATATTTTTATTTGCCATTCTGGTTGACTTTAAATAGGGCTTAGCGAAATCATTTGGAAAGCATTTCAAGTTTAAGTTGAATAATTATCAACAGTTGACAATCGATAACTAGATGTCTGTTAAATCCTCTTTGGTTATATAGTGTCTAGCTGTTATAGCTGCGATCGGCCAAAAGATGAGTTATATAAATTTACAGTTTAATTTAGTTGTTGGCAATTTGACTCCGGTCAACAATTGTTTGTTTGGCTTTAATGGTGTCTAAGAAAGTCGATGTTTTCTTCAGATCTTGTTAGTTATGGTATCTTAATTTTTGTGGGATTGAAGTAACGATTCGAATTCAATTAAAGAATTAGATAAATCTCAGTATTCTCTATTCTCTATTCCATTCTCGCTTTCTGTCTCTCTATCAGTCTCTCCTGGTTTTATGCTGGTGTTTGTATCTGTTTGTGAGCCAAACTTCCTTTTACGCAGCTCAGCTGAACGCGTCTTTCTCTCTCTCTCTCTCTCTCTGTCTCGCTCTGTCTCTCTCTCTCTCTGTCTCTATCTCAATCTCAATCTGACTCGTATAAAATTAGTGTAAAATTAAAGCGAATCGTGCCAAACAAGTGAAAAACCAATTACGAAACGAGCTACGAATTCGAGAGAGAAACTAGACAACAACAACACCCACTGGATAAAGACTATATATATATGCATGTAACCCACCAGCAGCAGCCGATTGCAATAACAACAGCAACTGCAACAATATGATTGCAACGCTCTTCATCATCTTTGCATTTATACGCGCCTTTCCCTGGAGTCGCCACCGAGCCTATGCCGGTGCACGCCAGCCGCTGGCGCTGACCCTAATGCCCGCCATAGATGACGAGGAGCAGCAGCAGCAACAACAACATCAGCAACAGCAACAACAGTTTAACAACAACAATGGACCACGCTCCTCCATCTCAGCGATGGGCAATGGTCATGGTAGCCATACGGAGCCATTGCCTCGAGCTCGTCGCAAATCCTCCAAATTCCATGAAGTCACATTCAGCGGCAGCGTCGGCGGCGGCGAAAGCGATGGCGAAGCGGAAACGGGAACGGGTCGAGGAGTAGGAGGAGGAGGAGGAGTAGGAGGAGGAGGAGCAGCATCGATTAGTCCTGGCTTGAGCAGCTCATCGATGAAGCGTCACTCGCTGAGCGCAACGAGCACAACGAGCAATTCCGGCTCATTAACGGCGACGGCGCCATATCGCATGCTGGGCAACAGTAACAGTAACAACAGCAACAGCAACAGCAACAACAACAATAACAACAACTACAACAACAGCAGCAGCAGCCGATCGCGAGGATCGCGTGACTTTGGCCATGGCCAGCATGAGTATTATCAGCTGCAGGCAACGGGGGGCTCCTCCTCATCGAACGGGCGACGCGAAATGACGCAGCGCAGCGATACGATGGCCACCGAAGCGGAGGAGTTTGAGGATGAGGAGCGACCGCCGCTGGACGATGACGAGGATGAGAGCTATGATCGGGAAACGGAGGAGTTTTATAGCAATATACAGGATGCCGCCGGCACATCGAGCAGTCGCAGCAAACGCTCCTCTCTCTTCTCCCGCTCCGATAGCTCGGCGACAACAACATCCTCGAGCGGTGGTGGCACCTTTACCGGCGGCAAACGTCGCTCAGCTGCCTCCATAATGTCGTCATCGCTCTGCTCCGATGTGATGATCGGCAGCGATCGTCGCAGCTCAACGGCGACAGAGTACAGTGTCAAATCGGCGGCTGGCTCGGTGCCGGTCAGCAACCAGCGCCGGTCCAGCGGCCGAATTCGACGCAACGTCTCCCGGATGACCATCGCGGGAGCGAGGCGTCGCACAACGGGAAGGTAATGAATCCTAAAATAAAATGCAATCCACTTGCTTTGCCACCACACTTGACTCTCAATCCAATTATCTTAATCTCTCTCTCTCTCTCTCTCTCTCTCTCTCTCTCTGTCTCTATCTATTTCTCTGTTCGTCTTTCTCTAAAATAAAAAGAGTACCCCTTATGCAAATTTGAGCAAAGCTGGCAAAGATCAATTGCCACTGCTGCTCTTAGATATCTTCACTTCAATCTTCAATCAAGTCTTCTTTATTGAAGTCGTCTACAATGTGTCGATGATGCAATGGAATTGTGCTAATTTTGAAAGGGGGATTGATTAGGATCCGTTCTCCTGCTGCCACTGCTCGTGCTTGGCCAGCAGCTTTATGCCCAGCGGCTTAATCTGTTTGAAGGCCCGCTCAAGCGACGCCTCCTGATTGTTGTCCGGTTTTGTTGTTGTCGTTGTCTCCTTGCTGCCGCGTGTGGCACAACGCATTCGCTGCATGCAGATCTCCTTGCAGGCGAGACGAATCTCGTCACCTGTAAAATGCTCGGATTGACGCACCAGTAGCTCCAGCTGTCGCCCACTCAAGCTGACAGTTGAGCCGAGCAGTCGTTGGATGAGAGTGGTGCGTTCAGCGGCGCTGGGCAGCTGGATGAGTAGCTTCTTCTCGAAGCGTCGCAGGAATGCGTCATCGATGTCCCAGGGCAGATTTGTGCTGGCCAGCACAAAGACACCGCTCAGCGTATGCTCCATGCCGTCGAGCAGTTGCAGCAGCTCGTTCTTGAAACGCTTCGATGACTCATGATCTGTCGATCGATCGCGTCTCGAGGTCAAGCTCTCAATCTCATCGAAGAATATCACCGATGGTGCCCGACGTGCCGCCATGTGAAAGAGCACACGCAATATTTTCTCCGATTCGCCGCGCCACTTGGACACCATAATGCTGGCCGTAATATTGAAGAAGGTCACAAGGCCACGCGTCTCGGCGTAGAGGGCTTTGGCCAGAAAGGTCTTGCCACTGCCCGGTGGACCGTGCAGCAGCAGCGAACGCCAGGGTTTCAGGCCATTGACAAATAGCTGCGGAAACTCGATGGGCGTGAGGACCGCTTCCTTGACCAGCTCGATGGGTCTTTGATTGCCGCAGATGTCTGTCCAGCGCAGCTTGATATCCTCGCACAAAATGCTCGTCTTAACGAGCTCTGCCAGCGATTGCCATTCCAATGAGTCAAACAGCGCATCATCGCCCGCATGTCCATGCTCGATTTCGCTTAGTGCATTTAGACGTCGGGTGTCCTGCGTTGCCAGCGTTTCGCCCGTCTCCATTTTTTTCACATGCAACGGCAAACTGCTCGCCTTTAGTTGCCCAGCCAATTGTCCCGCTTGCCCTGTATCCGTTGACAAACTGGCAGCGGCCGCTGCTGTTGCAGCTCCAATGCCCGCATGCCAACATGCCTGCTGCTGTGACTGCAATTGGACTTGTGACTGCGACTGCGACTGCGACTGCAACTGCGACTGCAACTGCAACTGTGACGGCGACTGTGAATGCTCTTTGAGAATAGGCTTCGTTGTTGAGTTGAGCTCCAGCTTGAGTTTCGGTCCCATTTTCTTGAGTATGCGAGGATATTTACCAAACTTCATGTTGAAGAAACTGGCATACTCCAAATAGATGGCATCCAAGTCAATATTGTCGCACAGCTCGTATTCCTCGGACAGCTTTCCCTCGCCCTTCAGCGCCTCGGCAGTGCCATAATAGCCATTCTCCTGCAAATAGCGGTGCATCAAATACAGCAGATTGCGACGCCTTGTGGTAAAGTTGCGCACATCCTCGCAGAGGACAGTTGAGGCAGCTGTCGCTGAGACGCCATATTTGGTATGTGGTTTCATCTGGCACCTTAACCAAGCAGTAGCCGCAGCAGATAACTGTTTATCTTTTCGTGTAGTTGATGATTTCCACAATGTTTACCAAACTTTACAATGAGTTGCTGTACCTAACTATAGTCGACTGCTGCTGCGCTGCCAACGAAAACTATAGTTTCTCAACGAAATTGGCCGTTTTAATGTTATTGACAACATTCACATTGTTTGCCTGCTTCAAACAGAGTTGTCATAACAAAAAATTGAATTTTCACGTTGCCAGGCAACAACTTGACGCTGCAACGTGGCAACCAAAAAAATATATATATATGATTTATAAAGTTTTAACTAAGGTGTATTTTAATATATCAATTAAAATATGATAGTAAGTTTTAAATACTATAACGAATTGGTATTAAAATTAATAAATATTTTAATGCATATATTTCTTTTAAATTATTACAACTCTCAATTGAAACTCAATTCCAACTTTGACGAAAGTGAAGTGAATATTTTGCCGTTCTTTATAAATTTTCTAAAAATGGCCAACAACTTTTCATGTTCCTCACTTAATGACTAATTTCATTCTATGTTTTTCTTTTTTATTATTTTTTTTTTTTGCATATCTAATTTGTTTTTTTGCAATTGGGGCCACTGTGCGTAACGGCACGTTGCCATTGGCTGCAGTTTACAGGCTGTCGTCAACACTGTGGCTTCCGGCAACATGCGAAAGCTGCAAAGAAAAATGCCTGCGAAACATTCTGATTAGTGTTGGATATATATAATATTCGATCTTCTGTTCTGGCATCTGTTCAGCTGCCACGATCCGTGCGTGAAATGTGTGTGCTTCTTGTGCCAATTAAAAATGAGCAGAGCATGCAGAAGAAACACTAAAATAGCATTAACACTGCACTCAAATACCCTTCTTCAAATTATCGATACAATGCTGAGCTTAAGATTAAAAGCAGTTGAAAAGAATAAGAATTGTTCTGATGGTTAATTATATTATTCGTATTTATCTACTTATTAAAAAAGGGTTTCGTTTTTTAACTTGGCAAGGCAATTGCATACTGAAGTAGACAAATTGTTTGCTTTACTTAAGTTGCCTGGTTGCCAAAATGTTGCTCGCTCAATTTATTTATTTATTTTATATATTTTTTTTTTGGGCAGAACAGGGGCAGTGACAGCTGGTGCAATGGTTAATCAAATATGCGACGCAATGAAATGCCAATCCACGGGCTGTTTTTTGCTTCATTTTCTTCGCCAGCCCAAAACGCATCAGTTGTCTGCTTTTTCTTTTTGATGACGATGATGATGATGATGATGATGATGATGATGGTGTTGCTGTTGGTTTGCAAATTATGCAACATGCACATGCAGCACATGGCAGAGTCCTCCGTTCCCCTTGCCACGCCTTGGCAAGCCCATCAGCACTTTGCCTTTTAGAAACAAGAAAAACACACACATCCACAGCCAAGGTAGCTTCAAGGCGACTAAATAGGCGACTAAGGGGGCCAGCGGCAAGGAGAGTGCCGAAAGTAGGTGTGTGTGTGTGTGTGTGTGTGTGTGTGTGTGTGTGTGTGTGTGTGTTTGTGTGTGGCATGACCGATGCTATGATGATTATGCTGTAGTGTAGTGTATCTGTGCTCATTTCATATCGCACTCTGTTCGCTCGCACTTTTAATTTGGTTTTCACACACACACACACACACACACACGCACACGCACACACATACACTCAGAGCAACGGCACTGGCAGTCGGCGCCTCCAGCAGCCCAAATCTTTTGGAGATCTCTCACCACAACGCTTCACAGCCCCGACTCTTCTGCTTTCAGCTTCGCTCTGCAGTCAGTTTCAGGCTTTTGTTAATGGCCTTGTGATAGTTTTGCTTTTTCCACACATACATGCATATTTCTCTTTGTGTGTGTGTGTGTGTGTGTGTGTGTGTTTGTGTGTGTTTGTGTTGCCTCAAAAGCAGCTGCCACACAAGTGCTGCATGTGTCGTTGGATTGGTTTTTGGTTTTCAGATTCAGTTTCATATTCAGTTGCAGTTGCTGCTGTTGCTATTGCTGTTGCAGTTGCTGCTGTTGCTGTTGCTGTTGGGAATACTCTGGCCAAGGTCTTTTTTATCATGCACTCAATGAATTCATTTCATTGGCCTTTGAGCCAGTGCATTAGTGTTAAATACTTTAACTGCCGCTACTGCTACCGCTGGTGGCACAAATTAATTATTTATTTTCTTCACTCAACTCGATGAATTAATCATTCATCAAGAGTCGAGTGGAGGCGAACAGAAGGCTAAAACAAAAAAAAAAAAGAAGAATCAGCTGGAACCAATTAAAAATATTAAAAGAATAAAAAAAGCTGAGCTAAGCTAAGCTAAGCTGAGCTAAGCAAAAGCGAAAGCAAAAGGCAAAATAATTGAATAAATTTAAAGTCAAGTGGGTGGTTGGTGGCTGATGGCTGGTAGAGTTAGTGGGTGGCTCATCAGTGCGACTTATGCGTGTTGCATAGTTCAACGCTTCAAGCTGCCAGCAGCTGAATGCCAGAAAGAGCCAGAAAGAGAGAGAGAGAGAGAGAGAGAGAGAGAGAGAGAGAGAGACAGGGAGACAGGGATAAAGTGGGGTAGAGGCGATGTCATAGTCAGTGTTGTAGTATGTGTGGGAGGGGTGGGTGTGTGGAATATGTGCCCTGTGGCTGTCGCTCCTTATGCGCCTAATTATATGTGCAAATAAATGAACGACCCAAACTGATTGTGATGAGTGTCTCATTGCGTGTGTGTGTGTGTGTGTGTGTTGTAGTTATTGTGTGTGTCGGTGTGTGTGTGTGGGTGTGTGAGTGTGTGTGTATGCTTATGTGTTTGGCATAGATTCAACTACTAGCTACATATGCATGTGGCTGTAAGGCGCTAAGCTCCAAAACACCACAGCTTAATTAGTTTGTTAAGAAAGAAGTAGCTGGATGTGAAATGATTAACTGACTGGCTGGCTGACTGACTGACTGACTGGCTGACTGACTGGCTGACTGGCTGACTGACTGACTGACTGACTCACTGATTGGCTGAGTGAATGAATGAATAACTCACTGACAATGCAAACGAATCTGACTTGACATTTTAATCAGCAGCAACCACTGAAAGCATACACAATGTATTCAATTCGATGGCAAATAGTATTGTGTGGCAAGCATGTTAAATGTAATGAACTTTGTCGAGTTGCCAATGAACCACCAAAATCAAAAGCGGAAAGCAAAACAAAAATCAAAAAAAAAAAAAAACAGCTAACTAAACACAAAACTGTGGCTATGGCCCCCTCTCTCTCTCGCTCTCTCTCTGGCTCTCTCTGGCTCTCTCTTGCTCTCTCTTACTCTCTCTGACTCTCTCTCTCTCTCTCTTTCTTTTTGACCTGCACATTACTTTGAAAAGTGCTAAAAAGTATGCTATGGTAAATGGCGACATTGTTGCGCACAATAACAGCAACAGCCGCAGAAACAGCCGCAGCATCAGCAGCAGCAGCAGCAGCAGCATAAAGAACTAAAAGAAACAGTCAACAGCAAGAACAACAACAACAACAACAACAACAAGCCACCGTCAACTTTGTGCCAAGTTTACTTAATGACCCCGATATAAATTTTACTTAAAACATCATTTTTCTTTACGACTTTCGCTGCCAAAAGTGCGGCCTTCAAGTCACTGTGCTAGGCTAGTGGTTGTGTGGTTGTGTGGCTGTGTGGCTGTGTGGCCGTGTCACTGGCGGTGGCAAATGGGCAACAGGAGCCACAATATAACAGTAGGAATAAGAAGACACAGCTGCGTCCCAAAAGTAGCAAGTTCCCCATGGCGGCGACCAATCAAAACTTACTGGACGATGGCATCTGTTTTTGCTTGTGAAAGTATTTTCTTTAATTATGACAATACTCTTAGATTGATGCCAGTTGCTGTTACTTGGTTTTAGTAGTATTTGTAGTTGTCTTATGTTTTATGGTGTGCCATGTGCAAAGGTGTGTGTGTCCTGCATTTCCACATAGCAAACGCCATCCCAGTATTCAGTATTCAATTAGCAACTTAACTGCAACTTTAACTTGTCAACTCAATAAATTTGTATATATGTCGTAAGTAGTTTGTGTGCCATTTATTTTGTGATGCTCAGCAAATTTGTGTAATCAGCTTTTATGCCTGCTCGTTATCATCTACAAACATATCCAATGGCAATAGTTTAAGCAAAAAAAAGTTAATGTCTTGATTTTGCAGCCATTGAGGCGCCACATCTAGTGGTTGGGCCTGCTTGCCAGCTTGATCCTTACAAATCTCAGGAACTTGATCAATGTGGCAGCTTTGGCGCGACTTCATGCCCCCAGAGAGAGACGGAGAGAGAGAGAGTGAGAGAGAGAGAGGGAGAGAGAGGGAGAGAGAGAGAGGGAGAGAGAGTGAGAGAGAGAGAGAGAGAGAGAGGGAGAGAGAGAAACACGCGCCTCACTTACTGTATGGTGAAGTCAACTTTCAGCAAGTTCTCAATAAACTGGTCTACATTCAGCTGGTGGCGTTTGTGTGTGTGGAGTGGAGTTTAGCTTGATGTTTATTATAGTGGCAGTGGCAGGGTGGCAGGGTGGTAGGGGGAAGGTGGACGAGTACATTTTTCGCCGAGTTGGCGCAAAAAGTTTTCATAAGCAAGGCGCGATGATGCCGCAGACAAAGCAAAAGCCGAACAAAAACCAAAGGGCGAAAATGTCTAACGAATTGAAAAACTTTAAAAGCGCCTTGTTAAGCGCGCTTCTGTTTCCTGTAGGTTGTCGACGCTGTTGTATCTAAACCCAACCGCCTCTCTCCCACCCCTCGCTAGCTAACTTAAATGCTGTTCTCGGGCCACTTGATTTCTGGCCTGTCTCCCAGTTCTACTTTTGGCGCTGAAAAGTTTACTTGGCGTGTGTACTGTCAAGTCAACTTGGCCGTCAGCCATATATAACATGACTCAAGTTTGGTCTAAAAACGTCGACTCTTAATTTTGTTTTTTTTATAACTAACTAAGTAACTGAACCAGCTAACTGGACAAACTAAACAAACTGTTCAACTAATCAATGCCTGAATTTGATTTCATTTGCAGTTTCGATGTAGAAAATGGCCAGGGCGCCCGATCACCGCTTGAGGGCGGTTCACCCAGCGCTGGTTTGGTTCTACAGAATTTACCGCAACGTCGCGAATCCTTTCTATATCGTTCCGATTCGGACTTTGAGATGTCACCAAAGTCAATGTCCAGGAACTCAAGCATTGCTAGCGAAAGGTAAGTAACGCCCAAAATACATAGACTTTACATAAAGAACCATATTATAGAACGCAGATTGTATAGATTTATTGGTTTCTTGTCGCCAATAATCATTTGTCGATTGATCTCGCATATTGGTTGCATTACATTCGATTTATCCACGATTTATCCAAAGAGTTAGATATTCAGTACAATATTATTATGTGTCCTTTTTTGAAATTCTTTACAAATATGCCTTTTTTTGTTCAACAATTTTCACAATATTTAACACCAAATCACCACGATCTTTCATACTTCATGGTGCATAAATAGTATTTGACTCTTTGCCACTACTGCTCCTATCATATCAACAAACACAGACACATTTATCACTATTATCGCCAAACACAAACGGACAATCATCAAAATCAGAAATCAGACGACAACTTTGGGCCACGTTAGTTGCTACGACTACAAAGCTCTATAGACAACTCTGACTACTATTGCCAATACTTAAACAAATTCACCTACTGTGATTAATGTAACTTGGCTCATCAAGACTTACGCTACGAATTGTTATTTGTCTACTTTCTGTCTACTTGTCTAATTGCCACTTTTACTACTTAATATTTAGACAACTGATATTGCTACTATTCTTACTGCAACTACTACTTTTACTACTACTAATTCTACTACTACTACTACTAATTCTACTACTACTACTACTAATCCTACTGCTATTACTACTACTACTATTACTACTACTACTATTACTACTACTACTATTACTACTACTACTATTACTACTACTACTATTACTACTACTACTATTACTACTACTACTATTACTACTACTACTATTACTACTACTACTATTACTTCTACTACTATTACTACTACTACTATTACTACTACTACTATTACTACTACTACTATTACTACTACTACTATTTCTACTACTACTATTACTTCTACTACTATTAGTACTACTACTATTACTACTACTACTATTTCTACTACTACTATTACTTCTACTACTATTACTACTACTACTATTACTACTACTACTACTACTACTACTACTACTACTACTACTACTACTAATACTAATACTACTACTACTATTACTACTACTACTATTACTACTATTACTACTACTAATTCTACTACTACTACTACTATTATGACTACTATTATTTTTACAAAAACTAGCACAACTAATATTTATAATGCAAGTACTACTAATGCTTATACAATTCCTATCATTTCTACAAATACTTTTACTAATATTTCTACTACTGCTAATTTATTCCTCAACTAAACACCAAGTATATATGTATATGAACAAATATATACTGCCAGCTACGAATACTGCTTCCGTTTATTACCACTTTTACCATTTTCTGATACTTCTACAGCCATGCTCGAAACATTTCCACTTAAGCACCTTCTTCCTTCCAACTTACAGTACTAATTTACGACCCATTTTTGGTCAGCTGCCTTATCTATTTGTGTATATGTGTGGGTCGACATGTTTTATCACTTGGCATCTGAACGTTTTTACTGCCAACTCGTATGTGTATCCAAATGTGATACTGTTACTAATTTGCAGCATCTGTTGCTATTGTCTGCCTGTCTGCCTGCCTGCCTGCCTGTCTGCCTCCTTGGTGCTTCCTTTTTTTGAGAATGCTGCAACTAGTCGCAATGCCACACCTTAGTTACATGTTTCTAGTCATCATTTGCGGTATTTTTCAGGCACATAGCCATATTTCAATGGCATTGCAGCGACGCCTCTTTCACTCTCGAGCAGCTCGAGCAGAGTTGGCATCATTTGATGGTAGCCCCGAGACGCCTCTAGTTGATGACATTTTTCTCGAATTCATAGCAAGCATTTGGCCAAATTTACCACTGCCCCCTTTTTTTTGGCATCAATTCCTGGTCAGCAGCAAGCAGTTCCGTTCCTAACTTGTCTCTATCTAGCAGACATCCAATTTATATGGACTGTGTGCAGCTCTCTAGCTCTGCGGTTTGGCGTCAGCTGCTGCTCTGTGCTCTGTGTACCGTTAACTATCCGGATTTTGGCCATTGTTGCTGTTGAGCGGAGAGTAGTAAAAGGCAGCAGTTGCAACTTTTTGTGGGATTATGCAAAGTCAGGCAGAAAGAGCATTTTCCGTTTCCGACTGCAATTAGTTAGTCAAAGTTGCCAACTTACGCTACACTCTTCATTCGCACACTCGCTCCACCTTTGGCCCAACCACATAAATTCATAGACAAAAATCGCACACATACATATACATATGCATATGCATACATCAAACATCATACATCGAAAACATCATACACATCATACACATGCACAGAAATAATTAAACATTATGCAACTGGAAGGCAGGTGTCTCGACGCCACTTCGCAATGCATCCAAATAACAATAACAGAATAATTACAACAAAAAAAAACAAAACAAAATGAAATGAAAAGAAAAGATCGGGTGGCGTAAAGTCGAAACAGATTCGATAGACTCACACCATATGGAATTGGCTGGGTGAATGCAACCTTGAGTCGAGAAGCATTTTACAGCTATTTTTACACGAGTTTTTGGCTCTCGACGCGTCGTCTGTCGCTCGCACATCGCTCATAGGCCAAAATGCTAAAATGCTATATGTACAAATCGCACAAATCGCAGATGAAAAATTGCAAAAATATTTGGACCGCAAAAACACTTAAAAAGCACCCAAATACAAATAAAAACAACAACCGATTGCCCATCACGTATCCACTACAAACATACATATTTATTCACTATTCAAGTAGCACAGAAAACCAAAAGAAAAAAAAAAAAGAAAAACAAAGAAAATTGCATTAAGCACCGAACTTTCAATACACTTTTTTCAATTTGACAAATTGCTTATAGGCAATAATATTAACTATATTCAGTACATAAATGAGATGAATGCCGCTTGCCAAAATCCAGCATCGATATTTACTGCAATAGCAGATAAAATTCAAAATTCTCCTCCAATTTCGTTTTCTTTTCGAAGAAAAGCTTTGTTAACTATTTTTAAACATAGCTAAAATGTTTCCCATCACGATACTGATTTGAATGCCAAAGATATAGTTAAAATAAGATTTGCAAATTTTGCATAATGGCCACTTAAATTAGCTTTTACATCAAGAACCTGATTACGATATTTAGTTTACATATCATGTACTCAAGCTTAAAATAAAACAAATTAAACAGTCGATTTTGAGGTCAAAGTAGAGTTTTTCAGAATATTCCTTAAACTACAAAAGGCAAAACTGTAGAAATTTTCGTATGATGTTAAATAAAAATGCGATGAAAGGGCTAATCAAATGTAATGCATTATTGGAAGAACAAAAGAGGTGGATGTTTTGTGTGAGGTCCAAAGAATTTATGGTAACTAAGGTCAGCATCTAAAACCTTCTAAAAAGCCATGTTCTGCTCAACTTAACTGCAAAAGTTTTGGCAAATAACAAAAGTAGTCAAGCCTATGACTTTCAGTTATGCAGCCCAAATGCTAAGCTGTGAAATGTGTGCCATTAATATTATATAATCTAGTAGCGTCTGTGTACACACATATACATATGTCTATATATATATATATATATATATATATATATACTATATATATAAACTATATGTTGTTGTTTTTGGCTCGAAGCAAAAGTGTCCTTGTGTCACAAATTGCTGGCTAAAGTTAGATATGCCCCCAAGTGCAGTGGCCCCAGGCGCTGTTGCTAGAAACATAAAAACGATTTAATTATACATAGTTGAAATAAATATTTTCGGTATTTTTGGCATTTTTTGGCTCCCTTTTCGGCCATTTGGCAGCGACAGCAATAGCAACAGCAACAGCAACACCAACACCCACAGCAAAAGCAACAACAGCAACAACAGCAGCAACGCAATTTGCATTTATATCTTTTGCTTTGTTTTCTTTTTTTTTTTTTGCTCTGCTTATTTCGGCCTGACTGGGCCAGGCCAAAAAGTTTTTGGGTCTGCTTTAAAGTTTTCGGCAGGCTTCTAGTTACACTGCAGCCCCTCTAAGCACCCATCGACTGTCGACCGTCGACCGTCTTCTTAACGTATTCCGGGGCTTGTTCGCTGCGTTTGCTTTCAATCAACTTGAATATTTTCGGTAAGACATATCGCAGTTCTCTCGTCTGCCAGTCTGCCACTTTCAAACAATGTTGTTGATGAGCCTGTCAATTGCACACTCGCACACACACACACACACACACACACACACACACACACACAGTACACACACAGTACACACACAGACACACACTCTAAACACTGGCAGTGACTGGTCCCAGCTTAGCTGTCATGACAACCAAAAACAAGCAAGTTGAGTGAAAATTTCATAAAGATTTCAACACTAATAACAAATAATTAGCTGACTGGCTGCGGCTGGTAAATGTCAAGGCCAACGAAATGAATTGAAACGAAACAAAATAACACAAAACACAACAAAACAAAACAAAACAAAACGAAACAAAATAAAACAAAACGAAATGAACCAAAACAACAATTCAATTTACTATCACACTGACGGCTATGAATGCGCCAGATAAACAAATGAATACTACATGAGTAGCACTGGCATTTTAAGCACCAGACATTATTCAAACTGAACAAATTTGCGATCTAACTGAGATCGACTTGACGGAGAGCAACTCGAATCGCTGCTGTGTACTGGATTCTACTCGATCTTAGCCTCAAAATATAGTCAATCTTATGTAAAATGATTGCCAATGGTGTCGGAATAAATTTAAAAGTAATTGCAAGGCATTCGATAGTTTAAAATTAGAAATATAACAAATTGTGCATTCCACACAAGTCTGACTTATTTTCCGACTTGGCTTCAACAACTGTTTTAAATCTTACTCTAGTCGCACTCCTTTGTGGTCTGGCAGCCATGTTCTAATCTTTATCAATTTGTTTTAGTTTTGCACTACGAGCAGCTAATAATCAGTTCAAAACTGCAGACATACTTATATATATATATATATTACCTGCAATACAATTGAATGGGCTTATCTTTTATCCGGTGTTCAAGTCAAATAAGCTGGCGCCACAATCGGTTGTCGGTTGTAAGTGTGGCATGTTGAGAAGTTGCATTACAGAAGCATTGCTCTCAAATCCTTCGATTGTTATTGACCAGCAGACAATCAGGATCCATTAATGGATATGCCAAAGTGCAAAGGTCGAATTCAAATCCGAGAGCACAAATAGTCGAAGCCGTTCAGGCGTTATTGTGTTGGTTTTTGCTGTCAAATGCGAGCGGGGGACAAAGGGCAGAGGGCAACCGAGCAGAGCAGGTGTTGTCAGGTCAATTGTTGGACATGCAGCATACACCGCAACACACACACACACACACACACACACAAACAGACAGAACACATGCAAATGCCGTTGAAATTTATACGTTTTAAATTGCAACTTGCTGCTTGCGACTTGCAAACTAGCTGCAGGGCTCTGTGTGGCAGGCGCATCGGCAACAATTTTAAAGCCAAAATAAACAAACTTGCTGGAATGCCGGGCTAGTGGCTAGTGGGCGGTACTTGTGTGTGTGTGTGTGCTGTTGTGCTTGCTGTTGGCATTTGCGAAAAGTTTAAAATGCAAGTCAGAGACAATGTTGTCATGTGAGTGTGCGTGAGTGTTGTTTGTGGTATATTTTTAAATGTCAACACTTCAACTTCGCCTTTCGTGTTGTTATACACCTTCTGGCCATTGTTGCTAGTCCTGCTGTTGTTGCTGTTGTTGCAGTTGTGACGTACACGGCACAATGACGTCACATGGCATAGCCACCAGAATCAGCGATTCGCTTATCTATCAATTGCCAAGGGGTCATTGCCGTCGCATTGTCTGCGTCAGCAGTGTACAAGCGCTTACTTATGCAATAAGGCACATTCCAACCATTCCAGCTCTTATACACACGCAGGCACACGCACACTCACACACACGCACGCAGGCACACACACACACACATGGGCACTTAAAATTCGCACGTGATGTCTCAATGAAACAGCTCAAATCCCATTTGTTTTTCATTGCATACCCTCAGGGCGTCATACACACATACACACACACACACACACACATATATACACACACACACACTCACATATACACACATACACGCACACACACTCATTTACACAATTTATGTTGATTTTTCATTTGCATTTAGCTCAACCATAAAATAAGCGTCAATTATTTGTGCGAAATATATAAATTAAAAACAAACAAAATTTTTGGCCGGAAACTCACCCAATTAAAATGCAAAAAAAGAAAACAAAACAAAAGAAAAGAAAAGAAAATAAATGAAAAGGAAAGAAAGGAAAAATAAAGACAAACAGAGGCGAAATAGAAATTCTTTGAATTTCCTCTTCTCCTTTTAATTTTGTGTACGTTTTTTATGTTAATTGTTGTGTGTTGCAACTCGATACTTGATAATCGATACTTGTGTTCTTCTCGTACTTGTTTTACCTCTACTACTACTACTACTACTACTACAACTACTACTTAGCCTACTATCTACCTATCTCTTATGATTGTTATTTGTATTATCGTTGTTTATTATTGTAACCCTTTTGCAGGTTTAAAGAACAGGAGGCCTCTATACTCGTTGACAGATCGTACGTATGCCCAGTTCTTTCTCTCCCACTCTTTCTCTCTGTCTTTCTCTCTCTCCCTCTCACTCTCTCTCTCTATCTCTATCTCTCTCAATCTATCTCTGTCAATCTATCTATCTTTATTTGTCCTATGCATGCCTATTTGTGACTGTTTTTGCTTGATCCACACAAACTGATAAATCCACACTTGATATTTGCCTTATTTATCTGCATGTCCATATCCATGTCATGTTGTGTTTCCTTGTTGTTTTTGTTGTTGTTTGTTGTTTGTTGTTTGTTGCTCGTCTTCCCCATACACAAAATTATTGTGCATGCTTTGATCAGGGAACCATTTTTATTATTTGAATTTCTTTTCTTTTGCAATATTCGCTTTTTAAGTGTACGCAATATTCCATAATATTTGAAACAATATTTATGGCAAAATAACAATAATTTGACGCTATTTTATATGCATAACTTTCTTGTAAGATACACACATACACATATATATTCATTTATATTTTATAACATTTTATTATATGTTGGGATATTGATTTTTGCATTAGATTAGCTAGTAAGTTTGATCGTAAGTAATGTGCATAAATTATTATATCCACTTAAGGCTTAATATATCAAAATAATAATCTGCACAATCTTTTGTAATATAATATTATCAATAATTTAAGATTTCTTCATTAGAAAAATGTTCACTTGATTCAAAAATCATGTGCAACTCTTCCGGTATTCGTTGAAATGGTCGATTTTAATTTGACATTTTTCGATTTGATAACCCATGAATGAGTGTCGAGCACTCGTGAGTCAGTCCACGTCACGTTGTCTTTGGCTGTGTGTGTGTATTTTTCTGGGGGAAGCAGCTCACATGATGCTCAGCGTGTCACTGGCACAATTCGGTGAATTTTTATCCCAGTCATCATTTGTCGTTGTCGTCGCAATTAACGGCGCAAAGCTGACCGAAAATACCGAGCAGGGTGCTAGATTTTTGGGTTTGGGAGCGGGGTCTGTTGTTGAATGAATGCTGCCAAAGATGTGAAATCTGTGGCATATAGACAACATCAACAACAACAAGAAGAACAAGAACAACAACATTAAACTGCTTCTTCAGCGTGAGTTCGGCTAATTTAAATATGAAAAACATTTCCTATTTCCTGTAGCAGCGAGTGCAAAGATGACAAACGAGAAGATGGGAAAACCCAAACGAAAACCCAACAAAATATTCGGTCGGTCAAAATGTGAAAAGGCTAAATCTCAGCGAAGGGATGGGTGAGCTGATGAGCTGATGCCGGGTTTGGGTTGGGGGTTGACCAAAGACCAAAGAAATGTCGTTGGCCAAATTCAATCAGAGGCTAGAGCGACACCCACACCCGCCCACTTGGCACCCCTTATGTTCAACTTGTGCCCCAGTTGCCTGCCACATGCAGCGACGTTACGCTGTCGTATACGTAACGTACATATTATTCATACGCAGCGTGACACAAAAAAAAAACATAGAGGAGGGAGGGGGGGGAACAGAAAAGAAGAAGCAAAATAAATAGAAATGCAAACCAAATGAAATACGTTCTTTTCGCGCATTAAATTTGCCGCCTCAATTGCGACTGATGCTGCCAAACGGACAAAATTTCGCCCGCGTCCCAATGCAAATCACACCCAAATATGTGTGTGCCAGCTGCCGTTTATGTGTATACACACACACGAACACACACACACAGATATGCATACATGGGTTTGTTCATGATTTTAGTGGCCTCTTGGGCTTTTAACAAAAATGCATCTCACACAAAATTTGTCATTCAGGCAAAAGAATATAAAATAAGAAGAAAAAAAAACGGAAAAAATATGCTCGTCTCCATTCAATATTCTCCAAATACTCAAAGCCTTTTATGAAATTTAATCTTAAGCACAGAACGTAAAAAACATTCGCCATTTTTTATGCAATTCCGATTGGATTTCTCATTTTGTTTAATATGGAATAAATATGGAAATTTTACAACACTCCGGCTAAGAAATTAAAAATGTTAAAAAAGATAATAAGAGCAATAACATAAAATGGAATAATATTTAAAAAACATGTTGTGAAAATCTGAATTGTTACGAAATTTTATATTACACAGAGCCATATTAAAGAAATACAATCAGTAAGCTTTAATCATTCTTAATACGTTAATATCGACTCGTTAATGTTGCAAACTGCATCCATTTTAATTTTGTTTCGCATCACGAATTTGTTTTACAAAGAAAAATATAAAAAAAGAAGCTGAACATTAATTTGATAAGCCAGCAGATAGTTTTTTTCTGTAGTTTTTGGATAAGCAACATCAATGTTGAGTTTACCCCATACGAGGGCATATCTAAATAGTGTTATACGATGTTGATGTTTGTAAATGTTTATGGACAATTTCATCAGTCACTTGAATCGACTTCGATGCGCCCACGTTGCTTGGCTGTCAGTCACGAGATTTCTGTCTATGCTGACCCAATGCCCCCATGCACGAGCTAACTGTTTGCTTCTATTTATCGAGTTTGAGTGCCAGTTGTGAGTATGTGAGTGTATGTCTATATCTATGTGTGTGTGTGTGTGTGTGTGTGTGTACACGACTTTTGTTTATTGAATGCAGCGCCACTTACCGTTCGTAGGTTGGGGGCGACGCAGTGGGCGGGCAAAGTCCGCAAGTAATGCGAATGATTATCGTAATCAAGAATCGGGATTTGTGAATGAGGCATGGGGATTTCGAGATTGGGGATTGTGGATTTTGGATTGGGGTATGGGCAAAACGGTTGCATGAGTCGCAATTTAAATTGAAATTGGAATCAAAATTAAAATCTCAGAAGCTGCCTCATGCTGCGTATGAGTAATGTGCCCACGCCTCTTAATTTCTATCTCACTCTCACTCACTGGTCACACTGGTTTGAGCAGAGGAGCAGAGGAGCAGAGGAGGACAGAAGACACACAAGTGGGTTAGCTGAATTAAAAATTGCTCAAAATTATTATTAGAATTACGCGCGCGCTCATTTGCGACTAACCTGCGAGAGATATTAAAAATAAACGGTAGTAGTAGTAAACGGTAGTAGGTAAATATAAATATGCATCAAATTAGCATCTCTCATCGTCTCTCGCTCGCTCTACCGCTCTAGATGTAGAGCTCTATGTGTGTGTGTGTTTACTGTACTTATGCAATGAACGTTCATTAAACGTGTGTACAGCAAACAACAAATGGAGATCGCTTGAAGGCGGCCAAATGGCAATTTCAGTTGCGAATTTATCAAACATTAGCGTAAAATAAAATAGAGTATTAAAAAAGAAGAGAAGAAAAACACCAGCTAAGAAGCCAGATAGACACAGCGAGAGCAATGTAGAGTGAGAGAAGAGAGTGGAGAGTGGAGTGAGCAAATGAAAATGAAAATGAGAATAGGAATGAGAATAGGAATGAGAATAGGAATGAGAATGAGAATGAAATTAATTTTGCGTAAGCAGAGATAGACAATCAGGTGGAGGCATAAAATTGCGCCAGAGATGATGATAAAAATGATAATAATGATGTTGTCATTATGGTTGTTGTTATTATTATATCTGGCAAGGCAAGGACGCCAGCTTGCCTGCCTGTCGGACATCGGATATATGCCGGTATTATATATATACAGGGTGTGTCGACGTCTGTTAGTTGTGTCTATTTGTGCCACAATCACATCATTAAGCTGCATTTGAACTTACACGAAATACAACATTTTTATTGACCCTGTTTTGAGCCATTAAGTGTATTGCCAAGTGATTTATTCGTCGACTAAGTAGAAATATAGATATATATTGTAATTACACATTGTTAGTGTCATTTGCAGTATAGCGCAGTAAAATTGTCAAATTTCAGCTATAGTTTAATGTGTATTTGAAGTATTTCTGCCTTTTGAGGTTAGCATTTTTAATTGCAAATGAAAAAGTCTTCAATTTATTTTTGCAATTTTATATATTTAGAATGTCGATTTTTTCTAATTCCTGACACACGTACGATATTTGTAATAGACACGATTTCTTGATTAAGAAGCGATGCCATTCTTTCTTGTACGCGATCAATTGATTTGTGTCAAGGCGACACCCTGTATATATTTCAACAATTGAGCAAATGTTGTACATGTTGTGTCAGTTCATCGTTGTTGTTCTTGTTGTTGTTGTTGTTGTTGTTCCTGCTGTTGAAGATGAGAAGCAAGCAAAAATTTTACGCGCGCGCAAAAAAGAAAAACAAAAACAACAGCAACAACAACAACAACAACAACAACAACACTAGCACACAAATGATGAAAATGAAATGACACACACATGGACAGTAACACACTCGTACACACACACACACACACACACACACACACACACATGCACATACACATAATGTCGCATACAGACACACATTTAATTTTATTTATTTTTATTTATTTTTATTTTTTTTTGGGATTTTTTTTTAAGTTGAATATAATTTGTTTCTTACGTTACGTTCTACTCAGCTGATGGCTGCTGCGCTGCCAACTGTGCTGCCGGCGTCGCTGCGCTGTCGTTTTCTACAATAATTTTTCTTCTTTTTTCATTTCTGAGCGTGCCGTGAGTTGTGTTGTGAGTTTTGTATTTTCGCTGGCCACGCCGCGGGACGCGCTCATTCTCGGCCAGCGCGTACTCGTGGAAAATTCAAAAAGCATTTGCGCTGTCGCCTCGTTTTCGTTGTCGCCATCTTCTCGCTGTTGTTGTCATTTCAAATCGCCACCGGAAAATAGTTACAAATCAGAGAAATCGAAATTTCAATTTGAATTGGAATTGAAAGTGAAATTGATTTTGAAATCGCATTAGCCAGCCAGCTGTTGGCGGTTCCGGAGTGCAAGGTTCCGATGACCAACGTTTGACGTTTATTTTTATTGTTTTCCTGTGTGTATTTTGTGTGTGTGTGTGCGTGTGTGTGTGTCAGTGTGTGCGTGTCTGTGTGTATATGTGTGCGTGCGTGCGTATTTGCCAACATGCTTAACAAGAATTCAGCGTCGTCACAGTCGCTGCCGCGTGTGCACAGCTTCTTCAATATGATACCATCCATAATGCAGGACGATCTGGCTGTCACCATAATGGCCGATCGAGATAACATGTTCTCCATTAAATCGCAGCGCAGGTAAAACTGTCGGCCGGCACCGCAAACGAAAAAGAAACAAAAACCTATCTTTTATATCTACTTATGCTTTTGAACGCCCCCTTAATATGCTGCCGTTGTATTCACATATATTCTAATTATAATGACACAAAAAAAGTGGGAAAAGCGAAGAAAAAAACGGCTGCTTCTGTTGCCAGTTTATTTACTTACGTTCCCAAAGACATCAAAAAAAAAAAAACTACATTTGTACATGCGTATTTGTCAAATAATTTTGAATATATATATGTATATAATTACGCTAGAGATTTCACATGAAGTTTCAAAGTTTCCTCATTAGGTATTTCATTTAATTTAATTAGCTTGTGCGCAAAAAAAAAATTCACATTTCATCAGCATCGTCAATTGACTAATAAAATCAGTGCTTTTGCTCAAATAAAAATCTTTTTAAATTGTTAATAAATTATTTAATTGCCTTTGAATGGTTTTTCTGTTATTTAAGGCAAGCACGGATTAAGAAATATTATCACAAAATGATTAAATATGATTGAAAATGAGTGCACATTTATTATTTGATATTGAATTATTAATAGACATGTGAAATATAATTTAAATATTATTGTAGCTTAGACGCTTACTTAAAAGTTGCTCATTAAGCTGACTTTCCAATTGCAATCGCTTCAATACTAAAATTTTAATATAACTTAAAGAAATATCTTAGCTGAAAAGCTATGTCTTACAAAGAATGGATTTCATTATTAAACTTGTGAAAAACAATTGGAAAATATATACATTATTTGACTTGTCGTACGTTTGCTTAAAGAAAGCTGAACAAGTTTTGTGGAAGAACTGATTTTGTGAGATGAAATCATAAACAAATCAATAATATGTCAGATTTGATTAAAATCAATTCAAAGTCAATTTATGATAAATATGACAAATAGGTACTATATATATATATATATATATGTCTGTGTGCAATGGCACAAGAGTATCCCCATTAAGATACCACGGCGATTCCTCGGACAATTATTCACACCGAAGCGCAGTGAATGAGTCATTGGCATGTTTTTAATCTAGCGGCGAAATGCGTCGCAATATTCATAATCGAATAACGAAACGGAGCAGAAGAAAACCGAAACGAAACGGGAACGAAACGAAAAGAAACGAAAAGAAACGAAGAGAGTATAGAAGAAGAGCAGAGAAGAGACATGCTTGGAAATGACAAATCAGCAGCAAAAACATTTGGTCTGTCTGCAAAGTGGCAAAGTGTCGTCTAGAGACGAGACGGGGGCAAAAGTGAAGAGTTCAAATTTACTGATGCTCTTGCTGGCAGTAGATGTGTAAGAAGTGTGTGTGTGTGTGGGGGGAGGGGTGTGCCGGGTGTTGTGTGGGTGGTGTGTGTGAATCTTGTTGTTGCACTTACTGCTGCTGCGTCTGTTCGCCTCTCGTTATTTATGTTGTTGTTTATGGTTGCCACTTAAGATGGGTGTTTGGATAGACAAATGGATGGATGAGCATGTGAGTACACACACACACACACACACACACACACACACACACACAGTGTAGTATTGTACAATTGTTGCGACACACACAGACATTGGTATATTATGTGGGATATTGCAACGTGCCAAAAATCAGGCAAACATACCACAGAGCAACGCTGTGAGTGGAGCGGGCCGGGGGCGAAGGCGGGCTTGGGGCAGCAGGGGCAACCTGCCTGTAAATGAGTTGGCATCATTAATCGTATATCGCTGTCACCATTTGCATATCGCTCGCTCTCTCTGCCTCTCTCTCTCTCTCTCTCTCTCTCTCTTTCTCGCTTTCATTGAACATCTTGAAAAAGTCGCAGAATTTCGTTTTATAAATTTCAATTTTCCCAAGCGTTTTTATTGCCAGCCAATAGGCTCTAAAGCTGAACGGCAAAGAAATACACCTACAAGTAAAAGAAATAAAAGCGCAATTAAAACATGCACAAATTGCGTATACCCTGTATTCAGTCTGTTAATACCACAAATCTAGTATTATATACTAATAAACACATTTCACATTTAGATTATTGTCTTAATTGTTTGTTGAGCACATTTTTGTGTTAGTTATTTGTTTTTTTTTGGGACTTTCACGAATATGCATACCCTTTTATGTGCAGAGCAGAGTTCTTATACATATGTAATATTAATTAACCAAATACAGCTCGTTAGCCATCTGTGCTACAGGGTATAGCAAAAATAAAAATACAAAATTAAAAAGCGAATTTTAATTTTGGCGCCGCCAACGTTGTTCTGTCATGACGTCACAGATGGGCCAATAGCTTTATGGTTGTTGTTTGTTTTATTTATATGTTTTGTTAATTTTAATATATTAATATTAATTTATCCCATTTTTTGTTTGTCAACGCAAACGAGAACGCAAACGGCAACGTCTTTGTGCACGTCTCCTTGCCACGCCTGTGCCTTGGATATTTACTTTTTATGTATGTGTGTGTGTGTGTGTGTTTTTTTTAATATTTTCTTTTTTTATTCTTGCCCGCTTAATATTTATTTTCGGCACAAATATTTCGAGCCAAGTGGCTCGTGTGCCGAGAAACAAGCTGCCACACAATTTCCACAAATTGTGCGCGCCGCTTTTCGTTCCGCATTTCTGTGGAATTTGTCGGGCCAACCTGGACAGAATTGTGCGGTGCAACAAACTTGAACGTCCTTTAGCGTCCTTACTATGGCTTCCTTTGTGTTTGGCATACGTGTTGTTTTTGGCATGTCTATTCGTGGCAATGGCGCTGACCTTTTGCGGTCGACCGACAGCTGCCAGCCTTTTTTGGGGCCCTCGGGGGAGACCCTGATTGTCATACTGGTATCATCGTAAACCCAGGCACCTATGAGTTTATTCCAGTTGATTTGCCAGCCAATTCGGTTAGGCACTCACTCACACTATATCGTTTCCATTTAAATCAGTTCGAAATTTAAACGTTAATATCTCCATAAATTTTTGGTAGTTTTATATGGAATATGGAAAGCAACAACTATAACAACGTTTAATTAATTGCGTACGAAATTCCATGTTGAATTCAATGATTTCATTCCGGTTGCGATATGTCACTTAATGCCTAAACTTATGAATCGATATGTTTATATTAATGTACCCTCATGACTTCAAGTGCAATAAACGGTAATTAATGGAATGCAATTCAATAATCGAGTCAAGGCGAGTAGCAAGTGCCAAACTGCTCGCAAACGGATAAGCAAAGCGAGAAACAAATGTTTAATGATTTTTTAATCGCCCTATTCGCATTTCAATTCAAATAGTACTTAAACAAATGCTGTAGTGTTTTGTCTTCTTGTTGTTACTCGCTACTCTTGGTGCTCTTGCTGCTTCTGTTACTCGCCACTTCGATTACTCGTCACTCTCGTTACTCGCTACTCTCGTTACTCGCTACTCACGTGTGTTTCACTGTTTAATTGAATTATTTACGTGCATGTCTCTCTCACTCTCACTGCCTGTAAGTCGACATGGTTGTAGTCGCTATAGCATTTACTCTATTTACTCACTTTGTATTTTGCATGGAAATGTGTTTATGTATCCTATGTTTGAACATCTATTTGACTTATGTATTATATCTATCGTCTATCATCTGCATTTACTTATCTATTTTGCTCTCTCTCTTTGCAGCCATGGCGAGGATCTGATTGTAACGCCGTTTGCCCAAATTTTAGCCAGTTTACGTTCAGTGCGCAACAATTTATTAAGTCTGACAAATGTACCAGCATCCAACAAGTAAGTTTTTCTTCGTGGTGATTTTGACATGAAGACTCCCCCGACCCCCACCCCCACAAAAGCGCCTGCCACAAAATCAACTTAAGGCTGAGCTCGCGACCCCCCGCGATCCATGGCAAAAACAGGCAAACAAATCTAATTCACCACCCAAGGTTTCCATTTCCCATTCTGAAACACCACTTTTCCACATAAGCCCCGCCTAACAAAAGAAAAAACCAATAAAAATAAGAGAGGAGATAACTTGTTTACCTTCTATACAATTCTCCCGGAGTCTGTCTCGCGCCTACTTCCTACTCATATTCTCTTGCACCTATTGTCTTGCTGCCTGTCGATGTACCTTGCTCGCTCTCTTGCTCTCCCTTCCCCCCCCACCCCTCTCTCTCTCTCATTATCTTTTAGTCATCTCACACTTTAATTAATCAAGCAGCAATTAAAACAACAACCAGAAAGTAAACAACAACAATAGCATAAAGCATTAATCTTCTTTACCGACTAACAATAATTATGTCTACATGTTTTATGTATGTATAAGTGTATGTATTCGTAATTCCCCCCGCCCAGTCACCCACTAAACTTACACACACACACACACACACATACACACACACACAACACAACGGTTGAAGAAGAGTAAAGACCCACTTAAACCGAAATGACGACAACGATGCGGAGAAACGACCCACAGACACAGACTGGAGCCGGACGGGCGGCGGGGCCACGGTTTGACGTGCCAAAAATACCGCAAATATATGTCGTGCCGTCCACTTTATTTATACATTTTTCCAACGAATATGACGGAACTCAAATTGAAAACATTGTCAGTTCTATTGAACTGGTCAGTCACCATGAAATGGGAACGGCTGTGCGATGTGCTTGCAAAAAAAAATAGAAAATCCCGAAAAGATCTTTTCTTTTTATCACCTATATTATGTTATTTGTTGTTGTTGTTGTTGTTGTTGTTGTTGATGTTGATGTTGCTTATTGGCACTAATATATCTAAAATTCTGGATGTGTCTGTGTGTTTACAAATAATACAAATAATACCCTTACCAACAGCAGTCTTCTATTTCCCTCGTTAGCTATGTTTTAATCCAAAAAAGAGAATCCCATTTTAAGCAAAATAAGTCCATAAGTATGCAATTAATCATAAGCTAACCAATAATAATTCTTAATTGTTGTACTGAAAACCACAGATTTTTCAAATCAATTTTGTTCATATTTTTTTTCTCTCGTTCTCGTTCTCTCTCTCTCTCTCTCTCTTTCTCTCTCTCTCTCTCTCTTTCTCTCTCTCTCTCTGCTGCTCTTTTTTTATACATATGTGTACATATATGTCTATATATGTGTCTCGCTCACTCGCCGAAATCAAAACTTAATCGTTGTTGTTGTTCAATTCAAAATATATATATATATATATATATAACGTATATATATATATATATATTCCCAATTCTTGATTATCAATGTTGTAAACACGCTTTTTTTTTTCTCGCTGTGTGTGGTTGTAAAAAAAAACAAAAAAACAATAATAATAATAAAAAAAAACTGTTAACTCTGTCTAACTTCTTTCCGATAACCTCATCCCACTGCCTGTCAACCGCCTCCCCTCAAATTCGATCAATTTATTTGCGTTTGCCAATTTTACTGTTATTTTCATTGAAATTTTTCTTGTAATTTTTAAATATTTTTATCTGTTTCTTTTTTATTCCTGTTTGTCGTCACGTTTGTTTGTTGTTGTTTCTGTTCCTGTACATGTACATCCGTTCTTGTTCCTCCTATCACAATAACTCCCCCGCCATTCTCCCGCTCCCCGTTTTTGATCTCTCACTCTCTCCCTGTTTATCAAAATTTCAACGTTACCCTCACCCCCTCTGTCTCACCAACTATCTTTATGTGTGTGTGTGCGTGTGTGTGTGTGTGTGTATCTGTGCGTGTGCAAATCATGTATTAATCAAACAAGATCCAGGCGGCCAGCTCAATCATCATCCGGACGTGGCGGAAATGCAAGCGGTGTCCAACTAGCACAGGGCGAGGAGAACTACACTCGCCTAGCCACCGATACCATTGAGGAGTTGGATTGGTGCCTCGATCAGCTGGAGACCATACAAACGCACCGCAGTGTCTCCGACATGGCATCGCTTAAGGTACGTTAATCGATTATCGATAATTGATTGCCAATTATTACATCACTACTAACTCTTCGATTAATTGTATCGTTTTTTATCTTCTTCAGTTCAAGCGCATGTTAAATAAGGAGCTATCCCACTTTAGTGAGTCAAGCAAATCGGGAAATCAAATTTCCGAATATATATGTTCAACATTTTTGGGTAAGTCAAACTTATATAATATTTATGGGGGAATAAAAACCAACTAAATATAAGAGAAATAAGAGAATAGCAAAAACAGTCAAAGAAGTTGTTGTATAGTTTTGGATAAAGTTGTTCATATTGGTAGTGGAGTATCGATATCATCGATAACATCACCGATAGTTTTCTTATTACACTTATTCAAAGTAAGTTCCTCTCCAAGCCAAAGAAGGCCAGCTCAAATGGAAAATCTTTATAGTAAGTCACATCCTTGCCACTGGCACATTGTGAGCTCAATGAAATGTACTGAATGCTATTCAAGAATTTCGAGGACTTCGCGTTTATTTTATCTGCAGTTGATGACATTCTCATAGTCTTTATTCTTTTTATTGTGTTTGTTGCTGCTCGACGACGCATAAAAGTATGCAATAAAATCGCATTAGCCGCAGGAAAGTTTCAAGTAGCGTCTGCTTCCTCTTTCCAACCCCTCTCCTCATCCTACCCGCACACTCAATTAGAACTATGTACTATAACAAAAACAGTATGCAAAATTTAAAACTTGTTTGTAAAGTACGAAACTCCAGCTTATAGTGCAAAGGAGCAGTAAGTAAAAGCTAAAAAAAAAAAAAAAAAATAGAAGAAAAAATAGAGGAAACCCCTTAGCAAAAAGGAGTCAAAATAACAGGCCAAATAAAACTTAAGCCAAAGCCAAAGCCGTCGAATTGAAAGTGCAAAATTAAATTATGCAGAGCAGCATAAAAACAGATGAAGTGGAAATTTCATTGTTTAACCTACGAACCCAATGCCACGCCTCAGTCCCTAATACAACCGGGTGCTTATGTGTGTAGGATAGGGAGAGGGAGAGAGAGAGGGACTGAGTAAGGGGGCTACAAAAACTACGTCCACGTTTGACGCTGCCCTCAGGATGTGCACAAACAAAGGCGCGTAGACCAAAGCGAAAGAGTTACAACGCAGCTGAAGCAAAACAAAACACCGCAGAGAAGAGAACAGAATGTCAAATAAAATAAAAGCAACTGTCAGAGAGAGAGAGAGAGATGAGAGAGAGAGAGAGAGAGAGAGAGAGAGAGAGAGAGGGGGAGAGAGAGAGAGAGAGAGAGGGAGAAGTGGGCGCGCCTCCTTAAACTGTGGGTGTGGCCAAGCATGAGGTAGGCCAACATATTTGCACATTTGTCCATATTTCTGCTTCGCTGAGCTGAGCCTATGCCTAAAGCTGAACTGAACTCGAACTCAACTCGACTCTACTCAGATGGCCATGTTGGCAACTGGCTAAAATGATTCGCTTGGCTCGGCCCGGCTTGGCCAGGCCTAAACTCGTTTTTCTGCCTACCTTTGCGGTTACTACAGTTTTTTTTTTTTTGTGTCTGCTTCTTTTTGGGCCTACGCCTTTGGTAGTTGTCTCCCCCACCCCCTTTGTTGTTGTTTTTATTGTAGTTTATCAAGCATAAAATCGCATTTGGCCTAGCCAGCACCTAAAGCTACACTCTAACACACGCACACACACACACACACACACACACACACACACACACACACACACACACAGACACGGGTCCTTAATGTTCATTTGTAACACTTCATTTGAAACAGAAGCGGCCGCCTCTCGTCCAACCTAAAATCACACACAAAACCAGGACGGGCAGCATAAATGTGTCGCCCAGTCGATAAGTCGACTCTTCGCTAAAAAAAAAAAAAAAAAAAACAGGCACCGACACAGTGCGTATACGTTATGTCCATGGCCCATGGCGTTAACTGCGATTGCGATTGCAAATGGGAATGAGAATGGGAATAGTCATGTGGAGGTGGCTTAATTGAAACGACTTTGCAAGATGAAAACACAAACGTATCCAGAGATAGAGATGGAGATAGAGATAGAGATAGAGATAGAGGCAGAGACAGAGTGCGAGAGAGAGAGAGAGAGAGAGAGAGGAGAGAAGAGTTGTCTCTCGCGGCTGTCGCATATGTTAATCAGCCAAATCGTTGAGCGCTGTGCGAGTAAACAAAAAATCTCTAAAACGGATTACAGATTCAAAATTCAAAACCAAAATCAAATCGTATGCAAAGTGTGTACATATGCTTGCATCGGTCTACGTGTGTGTGTGTGCGTGTGTGTGTGTGCGTGTGTGTGTGTGTGTGTGGGTGTGTGTGTTTGCGAAAAATAAGAGAGAAGTGAAAAAAGAAACATAAAACAGCAGGCAGCTGAGACAGCTCTGCGTCGAGTTAATGCCGTGGGGCACGAAGGCGATGTGGCATGGATAGCATATGTACTCGTGTATATGTGTGTGTGTGTGTGTGTGTGTGTGTGTGTGTGAGTGTGTGTGTGAGTGTTTCATGCTGTGTGTATTTTAAAGACTTGCCCAAATATAAGATATCGAATAGCAGGCAGATATTCCACATACTTATTTGCAATGCAATTCAAAAGTGTACACATCAAATTGCTAATCATAAATATTTAATGTTATCTCTCTTTGGTATAATTAACAGTAAAACTAGCGGTTTTTAGTGATTATTTTTTTTTTGGGTATTGTACAAAGTTTAAGGCAATCTAAATAACGAAGAGTTGCTGACTAACAATGATTTACAAACTTACGCATAACTACTACTTAATGTCGGAGCATATCACATGAATATTTACATATTAAAGCTCTAACACTAAAAGACTTTACTTATTTTACTTAGATATGCGAAAGCATTTTTGCTAAAAGTAATCCCTTTTGGTGGGCCACAAGTACAAAATTGCTGTATTGATAAACATCTCAAGTCCGGTTGTACTCAAAACTGCCCATTTCTTAATGAATTTCTGTTAGATGTAACAAGAGCGATTTCAACTTCAACTTAATATGCCATTCATATCAGTCATCTTATTTAGATACATTTGACCCTATTAAATATGCATGGAGATGTTATATTTGTTGCGTGGAAACAGAAGCATTCACCCAAACACACTCATTTTAATTTTGTAGTACACTCTTTATACCCTAAAAATATGGGGGGAAGTCTATTTCGAATATGTGTAATTATTATTAATAGACAGACCCAATTGAATACATAAGTAATAATAATGCTAATGTTTTTTTCCAAATTCAAATCAATTTACTCAGATCTAAAGCATAAAATGAGTGATTTAAATAAATATAGAGTATAGCATTGCAGGGTGTCTGCTCGTCCAAGCATTCATCAAGCATATCATTTGTACGCTGACTTAAATTCAACACAATTCTAATAAATAAATAAATATTAATTTATGCATCGGCGATTTGGGTTCATGTTACCCAGGAATAGAGGAATTTGGAATTTTCGCATTGGCCAAAATGTGTTTTCAAATTAAGTATGTACGTGAAGGGTGTTATTTGTTAACAACTTGACGTATACTTGATGTGACTTGATAATGCCCAATCTAAGTTAAGTATTTGCTGTGTATTTGAATATTTTGCAGACAAGCAACAAGAGTTCGATTTACCATCGCTGCGCGTCGAAGAGAATACGGAACCTTCAACCCAACCGGTCAATCAATATCCGCGCAGTCGATCGCCCCGCGGTCCGCCCATGTCACAGATCAGCGGCGTAAAGCGGCCGCTCTCGCACACAAACAGCTTCACCGGCGAGCGTTTGCCCACGTTTGGCGTGGAGACGCCCAGGGAGAGCGAGCTGGGCCCGCTGCTCGCCGAGCTCGATACGTGGGGCATTGAGATATTCAAAATTGGCGATCTGAGCTGCAATCGTCCGCTCACCTGTGTGGCATACACCATATTTCAGGTAAGTCAATCAACAACAATTAGCAACAACAATTCAACGACTACAAATTAATAAACAATAAAGATTATTACACTCTATTATATAAACCTCTATATTATAAATGAAATGCTAATGCTAATTCTGTGTGTTGTTTTTGTTTTTCTTTTTTGTTTCGTTCTGCAATTACAGAGTAGAGAATTACTGACCAGTCTTATGATACCACCGAAAACTTTTCTTAACTTTATGACTACTCTGGAGGACCACTACGTCAAAGACAATCCGTTTCACAATTCGCTGCATGCCGCTGACGTGACACAGAGCACAAATGTGCTACTAAATACACCAGCATTGGAGGGTGTATTCACGCCCCTCGAAGTGGGCGGGGCCCTGTTCGCCGCTTGTATTCACGATGTTGATCATCCTGGCTTAACCAATCAGTTTTTGGTTAATTCAAGTACGAATGAAAGACAAATTCATTTCAAATGGCGAAAATTAATTATTCATTTGAATATGTCATTTTGTTGCAGGTTCCGAACTAGCATTAATGTACAATGACGAATCTGTTTTGGAAAATCATCATTTAGCTGTTGCCTTCAAATTATTGCAAAATCAAGGATGTGATATATTCGGTAATATGCAAAAGTGAGTAAATCCCAAAGCGAACTTTCAGCGCACATCTACTGCCACATTCAATCTTGATCTCTGTGTGTAGGAAACAACGCCAAACATTGAGGAAAATGGTTATTGATATTGTGCTCTCCACGGACATGTCCAAGCACATGAGTCTGCTGGCCGATCTGAAGACTATGGTGGAGACCAAGAAGGTAGCCGGCTCTGGGGTGCTGCTCCTGGACAACTACACAGATCGTATACAGGTAAGTGAGAAGATGCTCTTCTCAATCTCTCTCTCTCTCTCTTTCTCTCTCTCACACACACACACACATTCATCTATCTCTTTCTGGTTGATGTGTTTGCACAGGTGCTTGAGAATTTGGTGCACTGCGCTGATCTGAGCAATCCCACCAAGCCATTGACGCTGTATAAGCGCTGGGTGGCGCTGCTAATGGAGGAGTTCTTTCTGCAGGGCGACAAGGAGCGCGAATCGGGCATGGACATTAGTCCGATGTGCGATCGCCACAATGCTACCATCGAGAAGTCCCAGGTGGGCTTCATCGATTATATTGTGCATCCGCTGTGGGAAACCTGGGCCGATCTGGTCCATCCAGACGCACAGGATATACTCGATACGCTTGAAGAGAACAGAGACTACTATCAGAGCATGATACCGCCATCGCCGCCGCCATCGGCAGCCGATGAAATACCGCAGGATGAGAAGATTCGCTTTCAGGTATTCAATCTTGATCAGCCAATAAGTTGATTAGATTCCATTCTCACATTCTCACATTCTCATTCTCATCGCAGATAACGCTGGAAGAGTCCGATCAGGAGAATTTAGCCGAGCTTGAGGAGTGCGACGAGAGCGAGAGCCGGGCAGATGCCGGCTCCAGCACCACAACGGGCACAACGGCCACCAGCGCGGCAGCCGGTGGCCATCCGCCAGGGAGTCAAAATCAGGCCCAACGCGGTGGAATGTGACGGAGAATCGTCAGAATTTATCGGAGAATAACGGAAAAAGCGCACAGCTTCTTCCTACTACGTTAGTGACTACAATTTAAAAACAAAAAAATATAAGAAAAAGAAAAACAACAACCAAAAATTTTGAAAAAAAAAAAACAACAAAAAAATTAACAAAAAGACACAAAAAAAAGAAAAAAAACCAAAAAAAAAAAATACAAAGAATTAAACAAATGTTTAAAGCATAAAAACAAACAGCAATAGCAAAAGTACCGTTTAACTTATAGTAAAAGAAAACAAAAACAAACAAAAAATATGAGAAATTAGAAATTTACTTAATGAAAACTGAGATTGATGTGAAATACACTGAAAACAAAAAAGAAAGCAGCTAAGCAAAGCATTAACATAACATTACACATAACAATTAATCTAGAAAAACAAAAAAAACAAAACCCAAACAAAATCCCCCAAATTAAAGACAAGACAAAAGCGCACTGCAAAAAGAAAGGCAAGCAAAACCAAAAAACACAAAGCAACAACTTTAAACAAATACCGCAGAAAAAAACAACAACAAATACCCCAACAAAAACCAACAACCATAGACGATTTTTGTTGCAATATTTAATTCGATTTTATTTTTATTTTTAATATATATTTTAAGCAACCGAACTTTAGTTTTTAACTGTTGAACAACAGCAATCTAGCTCAATATTCATTGCGGCAAATTTGTTGCTTTCATTTTTATTGTATTGACAAACCAAGGCCAGGAAGGCAACTAGAACAACAACAACAACTACTGCAACAACAATAACAACAACAATAACAATTTTACCATTAAGTTTTTTAAGATAATTTGTAAATGAACAACGCTTTGAGCTAACAAAAAACAAACAAACAAACAAAATATTGTGCATGCATAAATTTTAAATTTAAATTATTAATTTTAAAAGATTTATTATCATTGTTGATGATTATGTTGATAACGATTGCGTTGATTGTTGTAGACATTTCAAATTTTATTTATTTAGAGACGACAAAAAACAAAAAAAAAAAACAATAATAACAAAATACAAAAACCAAAAAACAAAAAGAAACACGAAGCACTAACTGCAATTACATACTGTAAGCCTCCCCTAACCCCGCCTAAAAGCAAAACCAGTGAATTCAACTAAATTGAAATGCATAAAGCAAACAAAATTGAAGCTATATTCAAATGAAACAAAAAAACAAAAAAAACATACTTAAGCCCAAAACCTTATGTACATTCTGCAGCTCAGACTGCAGTTGTAAAGTCCTATATACATACATATGTAATCATACACACACGTGAAATACGTTTTTTTTTTTTTTTTTAATTATTTGTACATAACTTAAACGTTGGACTCGAATTTAAAATAAAGCAGCAAATGCTTGCAGCTAAAACTAAATGACGCAAAAAATAAGAAGAGAAACAAAGCCAAAAAGAAAAATGAAAGTTTAATTTGCTTGAAACAAAAAAACTGAACATAAAACAAAAACCAAAAACAAAAAAAAAAAACCAAACAAAAAAAAAACAAATATAATAATAATAATAATAATTTGTACAATTAGCTAAAGAAATTCTTGATTTATGTTGCTTCCAAGTAAAACGCTGTCTTCGCAAAATATCATTTTAGTGGTAGACAAACAAAATGAGTAACAGTAAAACAATTAAAAAAAAAAAAAGTAACAGAAACAGTAAGAGCGATGTTAACAAAGTTAAATCAACCAACTGACAAAAATCGAAATGTGTATGTAAAGTTGTCCTACGATTGCCACATCAATTTACACATTTTGATTGATTTGATTTAATTGACTTAAGATGCTTCTTGGTCCACAGTTTACATGAAAAAAAAAACAAAAGAAAGACTTTTCCAGCTCAAGCACTAGAAAATTCTTAATTTAAAGCGAAAACCAAATAAAATTCAATTGAAAAAGTCATTGGCTATACACCATTTAAACAAACTATACACATACATGCATATATATGCATGTCGAGCAATCTATGCTACTATATTTACAAAACACTATATTTTTACTGAGTCACATGCTCACGCTGGTGCGTGATCGATCGAGAGTGGCAGGCCAAACTAAAAAGCGCATAATTTATTACCTTTATTGTTATTAATTTATTAATTTTTTTTTAATATAATATATATATTTATATATATTATATATAAACATATATTTAACCCCACCCCCACCCCCAACCCCTACACACACACACACATATTGTATGCTATATATATATATTTTATTTTGTGTTTAAACGGGCAGGATCCGTGAAATTGTGTTTTTTTTTTAATATCTACATAATTATATACATACATATATTAAAACAAAAATGAAATGAAAATGAACCTTGATGGTCTAAAAATATCATTAAAATTATTATGCACTATTAAATATATTTGTATATATATATATATATATATATGTATATATATATAGATGTATATATATATATATATATACATATACAAAACCTATATATATTATACATTAAAACAGCATAAAAATATATATATTCTTTAAGCAGCAGAACGTGTTGAGAAAATTGTTGTAACTGAAATGAGAAAACAGGTTAAATAATATGAACACAGCAACTGTCAAATTGTTAGATTAAACCAGACAAAAACAAAAAAAAAAAGAAACAGAAAGGAAAAACAAAATAACAACAACAACAGATTGTAAGTTGCATAACCAACAACAACAAGAACAACAACAACAAATAAATACTTTATAGCAATTATAGCAGCATTGTAAATGTGCGCTTCAAATTTACTTTTGCAATTAATGACTAATTATGCAATTAATTCAAGTGCAAAAGTTATAAGTCAAAGAGAAATCAATTTACTAAAATATACTACATACAAAACAAACAATAGTTGGAAGCAGGGCGCAGTCCATGGCAAACTGAAAGCTACTTTAACAATTGAGTGAAATGAAATTACAAATAAATGAAACAAACAAAAACTAAATGACTTTTTTCTCTACCAAAAAACCACAACTTACAAAAAAAACCAAAATGCAGAGATACCAATTATTTATACATGCTACTACATAACAATTCATGCATACCTATAATATTGCTAAAATACATATATAGTACATATTATTAAGTAATGTATTGTAATTGGTTACAAACTAATAAATTTCAATGTTAGTGAGATGTGTGTAATAAGCAACACCAAAGCAAACACACAGACACAAACACACACACAGGCAAACAGTTCTCCACAACATATGAAATGATAGATACAGATACACTGATATTTACATACATACATACGTATATACATACATATACATATATATACATATATATATATATATATGTGTATAGCTACAGGAATAAGTAATTTGCAATGTATTTGCAGACCCATGATGCGCATATGCATATATACATGTATAGATATATATATAGATATATATGTGTGTATGCTATATTAGAAAATAATAAATGTGCATATGCCGTTGCGTATTATGTATACAGTTACTTCTATATGTATGTATCTAACCATATGTTGTATGTGTATTTTGAGTGTCACTGTAATTTATGAATTTAATATGTATCTTATGTATGTATTTTAAAACATAGCCCGATAAATGGCATTCGGCATTAGTTCTCGCATTGTTAAACCAAAAGCAATTCATAAACTTAACTTTACATTTAAATATATACATACATACATACATACATATAAATCAATAAATAAACGAAAAAGAGAAACTAAGGAATACATATATTTACTAATTAGAGAATTGCCAAGAAAAACAAATTAATTGCATCTAAGAGTAGGAAGTATTTTTGTTCTCGTATTCTCGCTCTCAGTCTCAGTCTCAATCTCAATCTCCAAGCTCGAATCTCGAAGCCATTCTGTCTATTACATATGTATCTATATGTATGATCCGATATATGTGCATACATATGTATCTATCTATCGATCTATCGATCTATCTTTCCATCTATCTATCTATCTCAATTTCGATGGCTGTGGCCCAGTGTTTGCCCAGTTTTGACTGAAATTGCAGTATCGTATAGTTCATAGACTATCCTCATACATATACATATATCCATATAGTTAAGAGGTGTGACATTTCACATTTAATCGTCGTGTTTCTAGCGATTAGAGGAGACATACCGTCAAGTATATCAGTGTATATATCTATATATACATATACATATACATACATATATATATATATATATATGAGGTCCTATACATATGCATACCAAATTGTAGTAAATAAAACCTCGTGTTTGTGTTTTTTTTTTTTTTTTTTTTTGGCTTGTAAATTACGACTTATATAATGATAGATGATACATGTTACTAGAGCAGCATTATAGGACAGGTTGGCCAAATTTTTTTGAAAACTATGCAGAAATTTGTGGCTTAGTTAGATATTTTGTTTGAATGTCGTGATGCTAACTGTAAATGGAAGTTTTTGTTTTTCTTTTGTGTGAATTGCAAATTTAAATAACACATACAATTTATATACATAAATGTATAGAATAGTATAAATATAAATATCTATATATATACATACGTATATATATATAAATATGTATATGATACCAAGCAAACATAAAATACGCTGCATTAAATGATGGAAAATGTTTTTAAGAAAAAGTCACAACAAAACGTATTTACTTGAAAGGATGACATGTTTTGTACTTTAATGAAATGTAAAACACCAAATTTGAAAACAAAACAAAAACTCAAAGGAAAACAGAATATGAGAAAAAAGAAAGACGGTTGTTAAGGAAAAACGCTTGAAATGTGAAAAAAGTTTGGCCTGAAATTAAAAAAAAAAAAAATAGATCTAACAAAGAATTAAAAGATGCAGGGGCAGAAAACAAGATATGAAATATGTATATTAAATTATATATATATTTTAAAAACGAAATTGTAACGCTGGCGTTACAACGATGCAGTTAGACAACTTTTTTTTTTTAATTGTACAATTAAATACAAGCAACAAGAGAACTTAACACAGAGCACAAGCATACATAGATTTACCAATATTGTTCATACACACACACGCACACACACGCACACACACACACACAAACTGACACACACACACACCCACACACACAGAGACATACAAGTGAGATCGAAAACGAATGCAAAACCGAATATTAAAAAATTTGTATGTATGAAATAAATAAATAAATAAAGCAAAGGTATGTGAGGCAAGTTTGAGAAACGAATTGAACCGTTAAAAGCCAAGTAAACGTCAAATGCAAAACGAGTTTAAGTCCAACAAAAAATAAAAAAGAAAAAGAAATTGACAAAAATGATTGAAAGAAAAATACCTACAAGTAAAAATAATAATGAGAAAAACTTACCACTGAATTACATCAGGCGTATTAGGGCATATATATATATATACATATATAAGTTGAAAGTATTTATAAATAAATAAATGGAATACCCATATTGCATTACACATTTTTAGGGTTTTTTCGACTCTGTCCCTCGAAATACCAATATTTGTATATAAATATATATATATATACATATGTATGTTCTTATGTACAGCTATAATGCATGTATATATACATATATGCATAAGTATATATATATATATAGATATATATATGTGTGAAAGAAGAAGCATAAGCATTTATGAAATGCAAAAGATATGCAATTTATTCAGTTGGTAACTTATTCGCAGAAATCAGATTAGTACTACATAAATGTCTAAGGCATATTGTAATCCAAGCAATTATCATACCACACACAGCCACATACATATGTATGTGTGTATTTGAAAAGAGAATATATAAGCAGACGTAAGAGATACAAGCGCGAACAACAAATGAAAAGAGAAATTAATAAAACTAAATGAAAATAATTCAAAATTGCCTGGCAGTCGTCTTGGTAAATATCTGGAATTGGGTGCAGGTTATTTCGGATTGTGTAATTCAAAATGTGCAAAATGTCCCGCACAAGATTGGCTCCGATGACGACGCTGAGTTTCGATATTGATTGTTGATGGCTTGATGCATAAGTAAGCTAAGAAAATAACAGACAGCTTTTGTCCAGTGCGCGTATGTGGTATGCGCAGCAGACTAATTTGTTAACTATCGATATGCGCAAGTTCATGAATCGAAACAGTACCGGTGAGTTAGCTCACAGCACATCATAGTATGCGTGTGTCGTATGCGCATCAGAGTTATTTGATAACTATCGATATGCGCAAGTATTTCTTCAGTTCATGAATCGAAACAGTACCGGCGAGTTAGCTCACCACCACATCAAAATAGCAAACAGCTTTTGTCCAGTGTAATGTATGAACAATAGATTAATTTGATAACTATCGATATGTGCAAGTGATTCTTCAGTTCATGAATCGAATAAGTACCAGTAAGTTAACATTCTCGGCGTGCTGATCAACGGTTAACTCACCTGGGCGGACGTCGGTTGCAATGCCAATTGGGAGAATATGGTCGATCAACTCGTAACCGAAACTGATCACCACATTTGAAGCGAAATTCATTCACTTGCGGAAGGCTTTCAACCTCAAGAAATTGCCTATACCTACTCAAACTCCTCTGTGAACAATTATTGAGTGTTATTCGATTGTTTTTTATAGTTTAGGTATTCTAGTTATTTATGCCAAAGTAGCTGCAACTGAGATGTATTTGATTTGCTTAAAATGGTTTCCCTCAAATCTGAAATACGAATATGATTAATAAATTAATATATTAATATATATATATATATCACATTAAAATGCGAGGATGCAGACATTACAGACGACTCATATAGTAGACACCATGGCAGGCGGGACACTTGCGCTTAATGCATTTCTGCTCCGGCTCCGGATGAGGCTGGAGTGATTTAAAGTACTTGCCGATGACGGCCAAGATGTCGTGACGATGTTGCTCGAGAAAATCGACGGCACAATTCTGGTAGTTGTTGATGCAGTGCATCAGCATGTGGTAGAGCACCAGCTCTGTGGAGACAAAAGTGTTTAGGGTGCGATCAATTCCGTCCACGCTCTGCTCCACAAAGGTGCGCGTCAGGCGGAGCAGCAGCTGCATCGCCTGCTCGCTAAAGTAACGGCTCATCCCATCGAGCACGTCCATAAAGCTGGCCAGGCTGCCGATCTGGCCGACAAACTTGCAGCCCAACTGGCTGGCCAGTTCCGGTAGATCGAGGCTGAGCCCACCGCCGGCGCCCAATCGAACAAAAGTGGGCAACTGGACACCAGAGGCACCGACGGCACCCAAGACTAAGACGACTGTGACACCAGTCGCCAGATGCGAGTGAACCTTGTGCAAGTTGAGCAGCACCTCCTTGTAGGGTATGTCATTGATGAGGCGCACAATGTCCAACTTGCGGGATGTGTCGCTGCTGTGCAGCTTGGCCGACTCCTCGCTGATGCGACTGAACACCTTCCTTGTCTGGTGACGCACCACGCGTCGCAGGCTGCGGCCGTCGGTTGCCTTTACGGCGAGGCGCAGATTGTTCACCGAATGCGTAAGGATTAGCAAACTGGATGCCAATTGCATCGCATCGTAACCGCTCAGCGATTGCTCGTCGCTAATCTTGAGATACAGATCATAGACGCCGCTAACGACGCCGGTGCCGGCGATCACCACTGCGGACACGTTACAGCCGTGCACCGCCAGCTGAGCAGCCCGGCCGGCTCGTCCCGGCTGGAGGACACTCAGCGCCGTATTGGCGCTCGTCGCACCCAGGCCAGCAACGCCGCCGGCAACGCCCAGCCAGCTGGAGCGCGCCTCGCTGTCCGCCAGCGATACTGTCTGGCCGTGCCAGCGTCGATCGATGAGCCGCGACGCGGACCGCACGGTGCTATAGGCAGCCGTGGAGACGCCAACAACTGTGGCTGCAATCAGTATGGGTGCGGCGACGGGCAATGCCAGTGTGGCAGCCACTGGCACCGTGGCCACAATGCCACCAACTGTGACCAGCTTGTCGCTGACTTGCAGCACCTTTTGCCTGAGCCACGACGCTGGTGTCGACAGCACCATCAGCTGCACTTGCTCCCGCTCCCGCTCCCGTTCCTGGTCAGTGAGCATGGTGAATGTGTAGACACCGTTGTGGGGCGCTATCATGGTGCCACGCGGCAGGGCATTGTTGCGCACATACTGCTGCCAGTTGGCATAGACGCGTCCGTGCTCATCAATGAAGATCATGCAGCAGCCGTCGCTGGAGCTCTCGTTGCCCCCACCATCCGCCCGGACGCACTTGCGCGTCCTTATCACGGGATGGCAGCTGTAGCTGGTCGATTGCAGCGCCAATGTGGCATCCGTCTCAGGAGTGACCAGGACATAGATAATCGCCGAGAGCAGCGTGCGATTTGTGTAGATGCGCTGCTTCCAAACATTCTCGAACAGATGCTGGCGCTGCTTGGCCAGCAGCTTATTGCTTCTCGCACCTCCGGTCGTCGCCTCGTCCTCCATCTGGCATACCAGATTGGCAATCTTCTGGCGCAGCACATCAGCCTGCTCGGGGGCAAGGCTGCAATGAAGTTTGGCGCGTTTCATTAGCAGCTCCTGCATTTGCCGCAATCATTTTCAACTCACGAGTCCCAAATGATTTCCGAGTGAAAACCGCTGCTCAGCGCAAAATCCCGTTGTACTTCGAAAGCGGACCGCTTCATGTTTATTTCTGATTGATTGACGCAGATTATAAATTATAATTTCTAACTTTCATAGAACTTGAAATGATTTCTTTCACACTAATAATTCAATGCACTAAAATTATAATTCATTCCTCGCAAACTTTGGCGACTTCACTCTGCGAACTGAGCTCAGTCCGCCAAAAAACCCACAAGAAGAGAGCACACAGAGAAAGAGCGAGAAAAAGAGAGAGCAATAAAAGTAACTAAAAATAGCAAGAAAGAAAAATAACAGTTAGTTGCATTTGCACTGATAGAAAAGAATCTCGTAAGTAAGTAGTGAGCACATTTTGTACATTATCCGCTTAGGCAAACAAATCTTGTCTATATTTTTTATGTTTAGTTGAGCTGGTGCTTGGTATATAATCAAATACCTAATTATTATAATAGCTGACATTACACTGTATATTGCAATTCAAAATTCTACAATATACAATTGCACTCGAGCACCGACTAGTCTAATCGACTAAAAGGTGACTGCATGAAAAATTGAATGTGTTTTTTTCCTACAGGGTTATGAGTGCGTGCGAAGATAGCGGCATCATTGCTAGCGGATCGGATGCGGACCCTTGAAAGTGTGTGAAGATAGCGGCAATACTTTACCTATCCCAACTATATCCTTGTTTTTTCATTTTCGATTTTGAATTTTGTAGTTTTTGAGTCTACGATGTATCCTTTTGCAAAAATAATTCTTATTGCTGCTGTTTGACGGATTTTTCGTCAATTTTGCTACTTAATTAACAACGGCAGGGCAAGAACTGTCTGCGGACCAAAGCACATCCGAATGCTGCTTCAAATGGCTAAATTTCGCCGGGGCTTTAGATAACTCTCAGTATTTCTGATCTACCCCGCCTTTTTTGTAAAATCATCTTCCTTTTGGTTACATAAGAAGCTACGATTTTCAAAGGACTCGCTTCAAGTGTGTTGAGCTATATTGACAGTCTGTCGTATGACGTCACAGGCTATATTCATCGATATCCATGTCACTTCACTCAATCTTCTCTATTTGCATACTATTGTTGTAGCTTGGCAGCAGCTTATCGATATATCGTTATATCGATAGTTACAAACATAGTATTATTTAGTGCTGATGTGCGTGTGTGTGTGTGTTTGCTTGTGTTGCATTTGAATCATTTGTGCATTTGTTTTTATTCAGCATAAGCCAACAACACTCAATACTCAAACATTCAACACTCAAACACACACACGCCCAACGACAATAGAATGTTTGAAGATGCGCATGCGCGGCCGCAGATTGCTACCAATTGCCATCGCGCTAATCGTAATCATAATATTGTGCATCAGCTACATGGCGACTCCACCCACTTCGCCTCCTCATCCGCTGCGTGAGAGCAGAGATGAGTTTCTGGTGCATCTGCCCCCGACGAGTGACGAAGACACACAAACAACAACAGTTCCACTCAACGCACAAATGGCAGCAAAACAGCAAAGCGCAGCTCAATCTGAACTGGGAATGGGAGTGGGAGTGGGAGCTGCACTGAAACCTGGTCCGCTGCTGAATCTGACAGGTTTTGATTATCTGCTCGCCAGCGATGTGTGTCGACGCGCTGATCGGGAGCTGCTCGGTGAGTTGAAAAAAAATACAATTTCAGAGTGTAAACAACCAAATCGATAATCGAACTTTGAGTTTGTGTTTGATTTGGATTTTGTTGTTTGCACTTACTGACCACACTCCCCAATCCAACTCGCAACTAATGCGTCATCCGTAATCCCTAACAGCTGTACTCATTGTGACTTCGTATGCGGGACACGATGCACTGCGCGCCGCCCACCGTCAGGCGATAGCGCAGAGCAAGCTGGCCGAGATGGGGCTGCAGCGGGTCTTCCTGCTGGCTGCGCTGCCGGCGCGCGAACATTTCATCAGCCAGGCGCAGCTGGTCAGCGAGCAGGCGCGTTTCGGGGATCTGCTGCAAGGCAACTTTGTCGAGGACTATCGCAATCTGAGCTACAAGCATGCGATGGGTCTGCGCTGGGCATCGGGCGAGTGCCAGCATCGTGCCAAGTTCATCATTAAAATGGACGATGACATCATCTACGACATATTCCATTTGCGACGCTATTTGGAGTCGCTGGAGCTCAGCCAGCCGGCGCTGACCAGCAGCAGCACGCTGCTGGCGGGATTTGTGCTGGACGCCAAGCCGCCCATTCGGCTGCAGGCTAACAAGTGGTTCGTCACACGCCAGGAATACGCGCACGCACTCTATCCGGCCTACCTGTCCGGCTGGCTGTATATTACCAATGTGCCAACCGCCGCACGCCTTGTGGCGGAGGCGGAGCGTGTGCCCATCTTCTGGATAGACGATACCTGGCTAACGGGAATTGTGCGAACGCGCCTCGGCATTCCGCTCCAGCGGCACAACAATTGGTACTCGGCCAATGCCGAGTTCCTCGACTGTTGTGTGCGCGACCTCAAGTCCCATGGCTACGAGTGCGAATACTTCGCGGGGCCGAATGGGGGCGATGCCAAGCTGCTGGTCGAGTTTCTGCACAATGTGGAGAAGTGTTATTTTGACGAGTGCATCAAACGGCCGCCGGGCAAATCCCTCAAACAGACCTGCCTGGCGACCGTTAGATCTCCAGCGCCGGACCATGGAGTCGCACACATCCAACCATTCAGGCTGAGATGACCGCAGATTGCTTTCTCTTTCTCTTTCTCTTGCTCCTTCTCCTTCTCGTTCACTTTCTTTATCGCTTTCGATTTATATTTTTGTTTCTCTTTCACCTGCTCTGCCGTCCAGTTTCCGCATCCTTGCGTCACATCTAGACTAAGGCTTATTAGACTTAAGCATTCCATGTGCAACTTGGCAACGTTCGTCTCTAGACTTAAGATAGAAGAGTACACAGAAAGCGTACAGCTTGACTTATGTTATATATACACCGATAACTGATTACTGATTACTGATTACCGATTTCTAACTATGTCTGAATTAACATTAACTTTTATTTAACAGCTTATAATATTGTGCAGCTTAACAATAATAATTTCATTTTCATAAATGTATTCGATTTTAATTGATCCAAATAAATCTGCCTGGCTGGGTGAGTTGCAAGATGCTGATCAAGAATTTCGTACACTTTTAGAAAAGTGATTCGGTTGCGAAATACACTGTGTCAAGAAAGTGTTTGGACACAGCAATAAATGCATATTTTCCCATTTCATTTGCAAAAATAGGTTTTCTAATATTGACTTTATTTTAAGTTTTTTTTTTTCTTGCTTGGAGCGAAATGAACAAGATTCATTAAAGGCAGACTGAGACGAAAGGAAAAGGGAAAAGATGCATTTTTTCCTGTGTCAAAATACTTTCTTGACATAGTGTAAATAAAGTTATCTTTGCAGCCTGTTGCAAACTCGATCAAATGCGACTTGAGCAAGAATTACAGCATCCTCTTTGCTTTGGTGTGGCACACTCAGGCGACAGAGGAAAACTACTCCTTGTAGAATTTCGATAAGGACCAAGCGATGGAATCTTGGAGTCAATGGAGTCATATCAGCACCCAAGGACTTGTGCGAAAAAATCAAATTGCATATTCGTTTGTGTTATCATTCTTTATTATCATAAATAGATTTAAATTAAATAAATGCAATACAATTAAGCACAATTTCATTGTACACACTATGAAATTAGTTTCGCTTCATTTCTGATCGCTCATTATTTGTTTTTGTTTCTTGCTTCTTACTTTCTTTTGAAAATTGCTTCTGTTTGCTGTTAATTGCCTTTTTAGCTTTTTTCTTTTTTACTTTTAAATTAAATAAATGTGAGTATGTGCGCGTGTGTGTGTGTGTGTGTGTGTGGGATGGGAAATTAGCAGGGTGTGTAAGAGTGTGTGTGCGTGTGCGTGTGTGTGTGTGTGTGTATGTGTATGTGCATCTGCGGCTGCAGTCTCTATACAAGTTACAAAAGAGATCGATCGACGGAGCTTTAAGCTCGTTACTCAATCTTTGTATTTATCTATCTATCGACTTTCTCTCTTTCTCCTGCACTCTCGATCTCTTTCTATCCTTCCATTCCATTCCATTCGTTTGGTTTTCTCTTTCGTAACTTTATAGAAAGTACGCGCTCGCAGTTTTCAATATGCGCTTCTTATCGTCGTTCGTCCTTCTCTTTCTTTCATTCTTTCGATTCGTTTCCTTCCATTTTAAAAATTTAAATTAATGCTCGCATATGTAAATGTAATTGTTAATGTGCAGTTCGCTTCGCTTAACGCTTGTTCGCTTTTTGCTCTTTTGCTTTTGCTTTTGCTTGTTAGTTTTTTTTTGTTTTTACTTTTTGTCTACTAAATGTTAGAAAATAAGTTATAAAAAATAGGCTAAGGGCAGGCGAACACAGTTAACGCATTCGCCAAATCAATTTCTGGAAATTAACTCACGCTCTAAATCTAAATAAATATAAATAAATAAATTGTATATATAGTAATTATTTCAAAAAAAAAAAAAAAACAAAAAATACACGCTTGTCAGGCAGCTGCTCTGTATGTGTGTGTATGTGTGTGCGTGTGTGCGTGTGTGTGTTTGTGCTTTGATTGTGATCAAAATTGAGTTCGGATTTGGTTTTCGAATACATCCACTTGATATTCTCCTTCTTCTCCTTCTTCTTCTTCGTCTTCTCCCGTTTTCAATTGCAAACCGAAGCCGAAGTTCGTTTCATGATTAACTGCGCTGCTGCTCTCATTGCCAGTTTCTCTCTCGTGAGAGAGCGCTGAGCGCTGACAAGCGTGGACGTTGTTGCACTTAAGATGGGCGCCATACGCCAAAGAGAGATAGAAATAGCGCGTGACAGAGAGAGAATTGTTATGTGTGCGTAATTGTGTGTGTGTGTCTCTGTTTGTCTGTGTGTGTGTGTGTGCGGATATTGGTGACAATTTGTGTGTTGTGTGTATCGTTTTTGTTTTCCTTTTCTTTTTCTCTTATCTCTTTTAATTCAGTTTTCTTCGTTGCAGCCGTTGTTCTTGTTCTGCTTGCTGCTGCTGCTGCTGCTGCTGCTATTGCTGTTCTTGCGTTGCGCCTAAACTTATGCTACGATTTTGTGGGGCTGCATCCATTTCTTCATGTAGTAGCAGAACAGCGTGGAGATATAGAGCAGGATCATGAGCGCACAGGTAACGGCCAGCGCCAGCACGGACGTCTTCGTCGGGCACGGCTCAATGATGGTGACAGTCTTGTCTGCAAGTGCGAACGAGGGCGAATGAAAGTGAGTTCAATGATTTTCTCGAATAAGGTATTATTTCTATTATATATATATATATATATATATATATAAAAGAGTCTAAGTCTAGCTCAGTCTTATGCCATGGGAATTCTCTTGACATAACAAGGTTTTCTCATCAATTATTTTATTTGAGGATTTTATGCATGTGAAACTGAGCAGATCCATTTGTATTGATTGGTGGCTCTTACCTTTGGCAAAGTCTGTGCTTGGATCTGCCTTGAAGAATTCACGCTTCTCATCGCCAAAGTCCAAGACGAGTATCTCCTGCGAGATGTTCATCTCATCCTTGCTCTTGGTGTCATTGCTAAAACAGAATAAGTTATGATCATATTCAAGCGTTGCTTTAATTGTATAATGCGGGACACTCACGACTCAATGGAGCGACGACGCCTTCTGCCCAGGGATTCGAATGATTCCATGTTCCATTCGCAGACAGCCGGCTCACAGGGACCCAGACAGTATTTGACATTGCACTGGAAGATGACGCCGTAGCTTTCGGTAAAGCGGAATGCCTCATAGGTGGACTGCAGCGCATTGCCGTCGGCGGTGAAGCCGGGGAAGATGGTGGGATCTGTGGGGCAGCCCAAGTCGTCAATGATCTTGAAGCTGGTGCGTGCATCCTTTGCCATGGCAACGCAGCTGCGTGCAAAGATACCATAGGGAGCTGCAAACAAAATGGAGATGGATGGAGAGGATTAGCAGTTGTTTCTTGGACATAAGAGGAGAGCATTTTACGCACTGTCTTCGGGTATCTCGATGCGGAAGTTGAGGCGATCTCCGATGCGCACAGTTTCCACCTCGCGCTGGCGTGTATCCAGAATGCGAATCCTTGGTGGCGGTGCCTCCGGCGACGAGTTGATGTGTATCATCTCAGGATCGCGTATGGGCATCATGCCGAAGGTGATGTTCTTGGAGCTCATGTCATACGTGCACTTCACCTTGTAGATTTTGTCCGCCTTGGTCATCACGACGCTGTGGTGCTGCAGTACCACCGTGTTCGAGTAGACGCCCGTCTGTGAATTGCAATTGCAGCTAGTTATTAGCTGAAATAAGGATTTTGCGTATGGTTATTTACCACGCTCTGTGTATTGCAATCCTGTCCAGTCATGGTGAGGTCCAAACGGAACGCATCCGAGTTGATGACATCGATGTTGCACGTCTCCGAGCGGCCCAAAGCGTAGATGCGACCATTGAACGGCTTGTTGGTGCGCACCTGGACAGCAATGCGGGTGTCCTTGCAGTGCACAGATACTGAAACAGGATGCACGGATTAGACACAATCAACAATCAACAAAAGATCAAATTGAAATGAATCCGATTAATGAATTGCTGGTAAGGATTACTTACCGTCATAGCAGGTGCCAGTCTTGTCGCAGTTGACATCGTTGCGCGTCATGTTGGTCAGAGTGGGATCCTCGATGGTGTCCAAGCTGACGGGCAGCGTGTCAATCTTATCCAATGTGCCGGGAGGTGAGTTGCTACCGCCACCAGCAGATTTCTCGCACTGATTCTCAAAGTACTGGCCAATGGGTTCGCCATGATCGATCAGGGGACGCTCATGATTCAAATAGGTGGATGGGCCATCGGGCAGAGTCTTGTGATCCAAGTGATACAGACGGCAGTTGTACTGAGCGCCCTGCGGCTGACCCAGATACAGGAAGGAGCGGCAAAGGAACTCAGATTCAATCTCGCAGGCGAGACGGCAGGCGGACTCGGAGGTCACCTGCAGCTCCTTGTCCGTGTAGTAGTGTAGGCCAACATACTGGGCAACCTTCTCCTCGGAGACGCCCATGCGGGCGTTGGCAAACGAGCGCGTATTCTTACAGGCCTGCGTCGGCTTCAGGCAGAGATTCTCAAAGTAGTCGGTGCCCTGGGCATCGACCAGCTGCACAAACTGGCCGGAGCTGCGTCGGTCCGAATCGCTCAACACGCACTTCATATTATTGTAGTCGTATTCCACGGAGCGGCAGATGAAGCGTTTCTCGTTCAGGCATGCAGAGAGGCAGGCCTCCTTGGTGCTGGTATAGATGAGGGCATTGTCCAGGCCGCGGATTATCTTATTGGGCACACGCTCAAACGACCACGGGCGATGGCAGACATTCTCGCTGCGCAACTGCAGCTTCACCATGTAATACATGTTGGCGGAACGCTGTGGCGCCGCCGACGGATTGGCCGCCGATGAATCGTTCTGCAGCTGGCAGTGTGTCTCCTGCGACGGTGACAGTGGATTCACAACGAAACTGAATGCCGCCGCCTGGCAGTCGGCCTCCTCGCGACACCAACCCTGGCACTCGTACAGCGACAGATTTTTGACGCTATAGTACGTGGTCCCGGCAAAATCGAAATCTGTCAGCTTCTCAAAGGCCATGCGTGCGGAGACCTGAGCCGGCAACACCATCAGCATGGCCAATCCGAGCGAGATCAGCAACATGCCGCCAGAGATCGTTGTCCTCGTCGATGCCCGCCTTCCTGCTTGCTGTTCCTCTTCTCTTCTACTGCGATTGCGCCGGCTACTGCTGCTATTTGCTGCGTCTTGCATCTGCAAGTGGAGGAAAAACAAGTAAATGCTTAGTTATGGTTGCAGTTTTTCATTTCTTTTTTCCTCTTTGCTGCATTTATTACGGTAGAGACAACTTTAGTCCGCAGCCGAGAAACTTGTATTCTAAAGACAGGTGTACGTGTGAACAGATATTTTAACAAAAATATACAAATCTATACATATATTGCAACTATACAACAAGTGTGAGAGAGAGAGAGATGGAGAGAGAGAGAGAGATGGAGAGAGAGAGTTAGGAGAAGAGAGATCCAAAGACGCAAAAATTCTCACAAAGTTGGCAAGACTCTAACAAAAATTCAGATCAAATCGTTGATGAATACATTTCAAAACTATATTTGTGCAATCTGCAAACAAGCCACAACAACAAGTAAATTATCAAAAATCTGTCTTGTGTTCAAAAGTCAAGAAAAAAAATGCCTTTCGCACTCGGCGACCTGCTCATGAAATAACTACCAAAGATGTGGCCCGCAAAGAACTGAAAGCTGTGAAGCTGACGAACAAGGCTCATGTGGACACACACTGGAAGAAGCAGCTGGGCCGCTGGGCACAGCGAATGGGGCAGCAACAACTGCTGCTGGTCGATTAGCAACAACGATATAAATTATATATATAAATGTTCAATGCAAAAGTGGTCGCCGATGCGGCGAACAGTAAGCGTAAGCTGAAAACCCTGAGACACAACCACAACCACACCTCTTCCAGCAATCCTCCTGTCACCACATCACATCCAATGCAACAGCAGCAGCATTCAAACAAAAGTCCACAGCCGATGGGCGAAAGGTTGCGCAACAACGTGCCACAGGCAACAGCAGCTGCAGAACAGAAAACACCAACCAACAACAACAACAGTAGCCCTGTCCAGTCGTCGTCTGGCTAATGTGGATTGATGCGGATGATGGGGAAAATCAGATTTTGGTCTCTGAATAGATGAACGATATTTTCGATGGAGGAGCAGCAGCCCATCTACACGGATTACTGGCAAGATCAGTCGGAGGTGTCGTATAAGATGGGATCCTCATCCTCATCGATTGGATCAACGAGATGCATTTGCAATTCCATTTGACAGCGGAGACCTTCCACTTGGCCGTCGCCATTATCGATTGCTATCTACAGGTGATGAAGGGCACCAAACGACGCAACAATCTGCAGCTGGTCGGCGTCTCCGCACTGCTCATAGCCACCTGCTCATAATCAAGGCGATCGATAACAATCTGCCCACTCGAAGGCAGTCATCGCTGATGATCATCACCAGGCCTTGTCCAAGTACTTCTTTGAACTGGCCAGATGCAAAAGACGACAAAAATTAGGCAAATATTTGCCATAGCCTATGCATATTATTATTATTATTATTATTATTGTAATATGCTCTACAAATTGTGTTCCACGTAATTAAATAATTAAAATAAAAGTGGTTAAACTACTTAATAAGTAGAGCATTTATTTTTATATATTATTGTATATATATATATACATATATATATATATAATATGTTATCCGACTTATTTTTGATTCTCGATATGAGTGTTTGTCTTCAGTTGTAATTGTAATTGTAGCCACAAATTGAAATATTTTGGAATTTATAAATTTATTTTGTGGCTGCATGCATATATTGGCCGCCAGGTGGCGTCAGGCATTTTGCTAATTGCAAACGATGACAGCAAATGAAACTAGAAAACTGGGAAACTGGGAAACTGGAAAGCTGGGGAGCTGGGGAGCTGCGGCTATACAGACATCCGCTCCATTACACGCTTAACTGAGCACACAGCAAACCAGCGAACCAATAAGAACTATTTCAACGCCCCTGAGCTTGCCTGCCTCCCGCCCACTGGTTGGGGAGCAAGCAAGTTCGTTGGCTGCATTTGCTGAGAGTTTAATGAGCTGCCCGGCGGAAATTACACTGGCCTCAAGCTGAAGTAGCGTTCCACTTGCGCGCCAACGTCGTCTTTTTATTGACGATCTGCGGTTTGAAATTCTAATGGACGCATTTCCAATTCCCCAAACCTAAAACCTGAACCCAGACGGAAAGCCCAAACTTAATGCTGTGACTGAAGCCAAGCAGCTATAGAGTTCGCATTCCTGTGGCTTTGAGTTGAGCATGTTGCAAATTGGTTTTTTTTTGCGCTCAAGCAGCTGCTTTTGTGGTTGCCATAATTAGTGGCTGACCCCAAATTGGGCACATGCGGGGGCAAGCATTGACCCAGAAGGTGCAGGTCTCGGTCCCGGACCCGATCCCCTGTCCCCCTGTACAGCAGCAATTGAAAAGCGAAAGCTTCTATTTGGCTTCTATTTGGCTCTCATCGGAAATCAGTTGCCAACTCATTCATATTAATAGCGCAGAATTCATGAGTCTGGGGCATGAATGATTCAAGTGCGCACTCACATTATTATCACCATTCACAATTCCGCACTCAGCACTCAGCAGTTGACACTCCTCGCCTGGTAAATCAATCAAGTGGCCAAACAGAGCTGTCAATTCATTGCAAATGCGAATGAATATTATCTCAATTCAATCATGCACTCGAGTGACTCCAGCACTTATCAGCCATGAGTTGGCTTAATGTCATCTATCTAGCTATCTAACAATGGGCTTAGGTCTACCTATCTATCTATCCATCCATCCATCCATATATCTATCTATCGTGGATGTAATAAAAGATGCCTGGCTGCATCTTCAACAGAGATTTGCTAACCCTTTGTGTGATTGAGAAATCATATTTATGATAGTAGTGCTAAAATCTATTAAAATGCATTTCACATAGCAATGTTAGTGCCGATAATTTAAGAAATAGAAAATTTTAGAGTGTTGGAATATAATCTGAACGTTGTTGTTGTATATATGGTATATGTATAACGGTTTTAACGAGTGAATGTAAATGGACTCATCAGTGGCATACTCAACTCATTCATTTCAATCATTATGTACATATTCATATTGTTATTTGTATCTTTGGAAGTACACTTGTTATTCATGATTCTTTCTGACACTCAACTCAATTCGTGCATCGACATTAACTATTCGCTAACTGTACTCATTTGCATTTGAGTGCATAATGAGTGCTGCAAATGGCCAATGCCATGCGGAAGTCTTTGCCAGCGTTGCCATATATGTGTATGAGTGCATGCGAAACGATACCGATAGCTATAGCTATAGCTACAGCTACAGCTATATATATATATATATATATGCATAGCTATATAGCGATACCGATAACCAACTGCAGTTGCGTTTAGAGCGGCATTAAGGCTTAAATTTATGGATTTTTAAACGCCCACAAAGCAGTGAGTTGGGAACTGTGAGCAGGTAGCCAGCCAGCTAGATGGTTGCATTGTGACTCCGCTATGCAATTATATTTACATATTCAATTCAATTTGTTTGCTGAACTGTCCCAGGCAAGTGGGCAGCCAGCATGCAGAGCTTCTTTCTTGTTGTTTGTTGCTTGTTGTTTTGTTGTTTTGTTGCTTGTTGTTTGCTGCTTGTTGTTTGTTGCTTGCATACCGCAATTATTTATACGAGCGTATTTATAAGTTATACTAGTACCAGTACCAGTACCAGTACCAGTGCTAGTACTATCACTAGACTGCACTGCCCTCTGGGCTGAAATGAAACAAAATACATAAAAAGCAAAACCAAATGGAGAGGGAGTGAGGGAGAGAGAGCGAGTGACTGAGTTGAAGATGGAGGGGCGATGGCTCTCCAATGATTACAGTGCTCGGAACGTGGCTATTACAAACAATATTAACTCACAGGTTGCCAGCGAGAACCGCGAAATGCGCGCTTCGAATTCAAGCAATCGTTGCCGCCGTTTCCAATTGTAGCAGCAGCAGCAGCAGCAGCAGCAGCAGCAAAAAACGATGCTACAACTGCCAACAGCAACATCAAAAGCAACATGAACAACATTGACAACGACAATAGCAACAGCAACAGCAACAGCAACAGGAACAGCAGCGACAACAAATGTAGCCACGATGTATGAAATAGGTGGCAAACACAGTCAGCGGAATGTGTAGCGTGTTCTTAACCAAAGCGACAGCAGCAACAATAACAACAACAACAACAACAACCACAACAACAGCAAGAAAATAGCCACCACCAGCATCGCAGGGAGCCGTTGTGACTTTTCATACCCTGGCAAAGGGCGTTCAAATTTCCTTACAAATTGTGTGACGGCTCAAGTCGTTAATATAAATATATATATATTCTCGATTAGTAACAGCTGGCATTCTTTAGTTTGATGGTCATGTCATATAGAATTGTATAGAAATGATATTTAGCAAATATCCAAGTGCATCCAAGTATATACAGAAGCTGGCACAAAGGGTATTTAGTTATCGGGCCACTGAAGCAAACTTTTTGTACTTGTCCATTTCCTTGCTTGTCTGTTGCTCGGACTCTGTGAGTTCGTGTTCTAGAATTGCCAATCTGCCTGAGAGTGCACAGCAACAATCCCAGTCCCAGTCCCAGTGCCAGTGCCACTCCCGGCTCCAGCAAGGCTTCAGCTCCAGGTCGATCTCCAGCTGTAGCTGGAAATGAAATGCGTTTGGATTGCAAGGCAAATACGAAGGGGATTTGCTAGTGGCGTGAGAGAGAGGGGGGTGGGGGAGAAGGGGAGGGGAGGGTGGGGAGGTATGCCAATTACATGGGCACAGTCGAGCGATCTGCCTGCGCAGATAAAGAACGCAAAACGTGAAACGCATTCGTTCGCATTCGAATTTGACGTCATTGCCACCGCGTGTTGCCCTTGTTGCAAGTGGTGCAAGTTTTGCTGGCATCTTGTTCGCCGCGATTCGTTTTATTTTTAGCCAAATTGCGTTTATTTTTGGGGTGTCCTTGGCCTAAGCGCAGCGCTCCTCTCATTTGACCAGCAACCGGCAATTCTAATGCCACATTCTGTTTTTGTTGCAGTTGCTTTTTGCGTGTAATTGAGTGTGTTGTTATAGTTGCCCCTGCTGGCTGGAATGAGCTGCTAAATGTCGCCGATGGCTAAAAGGAAACGGCAGCTGGTGTTGCAGTAGTTCACACATGTGGCGCCACTCAACAGCACAACCAAGCACCAAGCACCAAGCAACCAAGCAACCAACCAAGTATTGATGATGTTGATGCTGCTGTTTCAACATAACGTTTCTCTTTGGTGTTGCTGCTGCTGTGGCACCTTTGTGTTGGTCGCAACGCCTGCTACATAAATATCGGGAGTCTGGTGGGCGTTAACTAAATAATACTCTGGACGCTCAATCAATGCGAATGCAATATCAACTGATAAAAGTAACATGTAAACGTCTGCCCCAACCGAGAGTGGCCGACTAGAGGATATCCTGCAGCCTGAGCAGATGGAGCTCTTCCACAATGTACACGTAAAACAATACGAGTATTCAGTGATCTCAGCTCTCTGCTGCGAGTTCATATCTAGTTTTGGTAAAATAAAATAAATAATATTGATCTGCATATAATAGACGAGGTTGCAAATTCCAATTCAAATTGATAAATTAATTTAGAGAAAATTTGATTTTGGCATAGACGCTTATAGATTTTCAGAGAGTGCATGTCAAATGAGAGTGTACATTCCAGCTAAGCACTTTATCCAGATATATAAACAGTGCTGATCGGGGTATATACTCTCACTGTCTGGCATATATGGGCTAGAGGATATAAAAAGAAATATGAGTGCAATATGCACAGCTTGGAATCTGAGTCCGAATCTGGGTATGGGTACGTGCAAAAGCTGGAATATAACCATCCCAGTCTGCTGCTAGCTGCTGGCTGCTAGCTGCTAGCTGCTAGCTGCTTTGCTGGTCAGTGGCGCGTACTTAGTTAGATGGATGATGCAGCGCGCTTGGTAACCGGCAATCAAGAAAATTGTACGCTTGCCCCCAACAGAATGGACGGGAATATTATAGGGGAAGGGTAGGAGAATGGGGGAGGATTGTTGGTTGGTTAGCTTGGATTGCCTTTTTGTTTTAGGTTCAGACTGAGGCAGTTCCTCTCGCTCCTCTCGCTCCTCACGCTCCTCCTCTTCTCGCTTGTTGCGGCTTGTGGACGCCCTGTGGCTGAGCAGCAGGCAACAAGCTAAAGGTTATCATTAGGCACGTTTACTTCCTCTTCGCGTACGGCCTCTAATTACGAGGCAAGCGAGCAAGTGAGTGAATGCCATAACCAGTCACAAGATAGAAAAAGTTCCTGTGGCACAGCACATGAGCAACATTAGATGAGCACCATCAGATGAAAAAGAAGACGTAGAAAGAGCAAAAAAAAAAAGAAAAAAAGAAGAAGCACCAGACATATCAGAAGCGAGACGTAAGCGAGACGGGTAAACCTTTCCAAAGGTCATTCCGTTACTCCAATCAGAGAGAAAAGCGGCCAAAGCGGAGCAACAAAAAGATTAAACAAAAGAAAAACAACAGATTAGTTGTTTTTTTTTTTGTTTTTTTTTTTTTAATAATTCATAATAAAGACGAATTTACGCACGAAAGCGCAACGCAAACAATACAGAACTAATGCCAAAGGCTGAGCAAAAAGAAAAGATGAGAAATAAATTAGAAATGATACAAAACTGGAAATTAGATGGCAAACAATATAACGGTGACAATACAGCCAGCCGCCACAAAGCAAGTTGGACAAAACAGTGAAAGTAATAATATGCAATTAAGTCAATTAAAAAGAAATGAGAGACGACCATCCAAAAGTCAAAAGAAACCCATTAAGAAACCAGATGAAATTGCAACACTCCACAGCCAACGGCAATTCTTCTTCATTTTCTTATTTGCTTGTTTGCTTTCTTGTCTTTCTTGTCTTTCTTGTCTCTCTTGTCGGGTTTCTTGTTATTTCGTTTCGTTGTTGTCAAACATTCATTGGTCAGAGGAAGCCAAATTTACAGCTTGTAGAAAGGCGAAACGCAGAAACAGAAACAGAAAACAGTAGTCGGTTTTCGGTTGTCGGTTGTCGATTTCGTATTTCTTTCATAAAAGAAGTTCCACTTTTAATTAGTCGAAGTGACAGCTCTATTATCTACTCTACTGTATAATTTTAAGAATGATGTATGGATGTGAAAGGGGCAACAACTTGACTAGCGTTTGCGCTAAGTTAACTGACGAACGGTTTGGTGAACCCATATACAATTGAAAGTATCCGAAACTATCGAATGTTTCTGAAGAAAGTGATTTATCTTTAGGCATTATGGTAATTCACAATGGTACAAATTAGTTCGAAATTTGCTTCAGACAAAAGAGTTGGGGCTTTGAAGCTACAATTTACTTAGAATATCGATTAAAATCATATTTAAAATTGGTTCACAGTATTTCATGCAATTTAATTTACTCGAAACTAGATTGATACATAGAAATCTATTGAAGAGTCAGAGATGATCATAATGCAGACTTTCTATAAATGTTCCACACTATTCCTAAGCCTTTTGCTTAAACAAATATGAATTTCTTCTATTGATTACAATCTATAAATAACAAGTTGGGCGTATATTGACAGGCTTTACGTGCTTACCAACCAATACTAACTCGAAGATGTAATCAGAAAATAAATTATTTAATTCACACTGCATTCGCTCAAATGATTCGAACATTAACACAGACCTGAGTTGGCAATGAAATGGCTTTAGCAAATCATACAAAAAAAAGCCGCGAGCTACTGATTTCCAGCTAACTCACTTCCTTTCTCTGTCTGTGAAACTCTCACCCCTCGAAAGTCGAAATGCATCGAAAATGCAAGGAGTTCTAGTCGCACTCATGAGTGTTGTGTGTGTTGAGTGTGCCAGGCACTCGAAACGGATGTCTAGGCCTTCCAGCTTTGCTATTGCAATCTGTTCGCCACGTCTGTGTGTCTGTCAGTCAGTTTGTCTGTCCACTCGATCAGCGGCGGAAATGGAGGCCTTTTCATATTTGCAATTTGTTGTCACAACACGCGAGTCTCTAACTAAATGAGTGCGATTGCGAACAGCTATATCCCTCTCTCTCTCGCTCTCTCTCTCTCGCTCTCTCTCTCTCTCTCTCTCACCCTGGCTCTCTCTACACTCTCTGTGTGTATTTATCTGCTCACTGCAATTATGCAATTTTCAATCATCGCAGTTTAAAGATGCGCAACGTGCAACCGTTCAAGTTGAAGCACCTGCTGCAAGGTGTGCGTGAGTAAGCTCGTGTGTGCGTCAGTGTGTGTGTGTGTGTGTGTGTGTTGTTGTGCGTGTCTTTTAGCTATAGGTGCACCAAGTCCCAGTTTCGCAATGCAATAGAAGTGCGATGCAATAATTGCTATTGAACAATGGAGCACCGCAAAACATGTCAAGGCAGAGAAGCAACAGCTGAAGAGCTGCCATGTTGCCAGTTGCCCGTTGCCAGTTGCCGGTTGCCCGAGTTTGCTGAGATGCCCGAGTTTCCCAAGCTGCCAGCTGCATGCAACAAACACGCTTTGGCTTTTCTCCACTCCATCCGATTGTACGTGTGTACGTGTGCGTGTGTGTGTGTGTGTGTGCGTGTGTATGTGTGAGAATATTAAAAGTTATAATTACAAAAAGGCAAGCAACATGAAGCGGCCTTCATCTAATGGCAAATATTGCTATACTCTAACCCCATCTTGCTGCTCATATATTTCTTCTGGACCACATGCATCAAGGAGCATTTGGAGGGGCTTCGGGTGACTTGGCATATTAGAAGAAAAATGCAGTGCAAAACGCTTTACACAAATTAAATGCAACGCATGGCGAAATCCCAGTTAAACAGGGTGAGGTAAAGAGAGGCGGCTACAAAATAATGACTGGCAAATTATATTAACATTGATATGTGGCAGCCTTTTCATTTGCTGCTGCAAACTGCAAGCTGCATCCCAAACACTATGTGCAGAGAACTGGGAATAGAGAACTGAGTAAGGCGAGGAAATTGCTTGCCATTTACCAGGTGCTGCTGATGGTGTTGCCAAGCGGTGGCCTGTCTTCCCACTTGCCTTTCGACTAATTCACTGGCCATGACCCATCGGAGGATGTGATGCTAACAAATAATTGAATCTGAGTTTTGTAAATTAAAATAAAATCATTTCAGTTATAAGCCATGTAAAATTTGTAATTTTTTTAATGGTTTCGCTGAACTAATTTAATTTAATGCCTATTTTTAGATTTATGTAAATATAAATTTGATGTCGATTTTTTAAAAGGAGATTGAATAAAAAATCATTTTATTTAAGATTGCAAAAATTCAGTTAAAATTAATTGAAGCATCGACAAACCAAAGACAAAAATTAATTTTATTCGCTTTGCATGTGAGTGTAAATCAAAAGACTTGGAACACAAACTTGTTCAGCTGTCGCTGCATTTGTAATAAATATGTTATTGGATGTGTGTGCCATTAAATGCCGTTACTAATTTGTAAAGATGACACTCACTTAAAATGGACATTCAAACGAGTCCGGGCAGACAGTGCGCGCCAATTTGCATGCGTTATGATTGAATCAGGCTAGCTGCCTACCTGCCTTGGTTGGGGATGTGCCACAGGTGTGGCAGATGCAGTAGTGGCAGTTGAAGTTACAGAGTTGTCAGTACGCGAAAGGATGCCATTTAATTTAGGAGCCGACGCCATCGTTGCGCATGTTTAACTGAAAGACCAGAACTAACGCGCAAATCGGAACAAAAACTGGCCGGAATGAAGTGGCCAGATAAAGGCGCTGTTGCCTGGTTGCTTGGTTGCCTGCTTGTCTTTATGCCTGATTGCCTGCTGCAATATGTGTATGTTATGGTTGTTGTTCTTACTTAGAACCGGAAATTTATTGCATAACAAGTTGAACGCGGCGATATCACATGATACAGCCTGATAGCCGAGGATGTGGTTAGGTTAAGTCACAAGCTCAGTTCAGATTGCTCAGTTGGCCAGTTCGACTGCCTCAAGGTTGTTCGGCCACACTTTAAGCCCATGTACAGAGACAAGAGGAGAGGAAGAAATGGGAAAGGGGTGTCGACAAAATATATTTGAAAGTGCATCTCTCGTTCGACCGGCTGGTTGGCAAGCTGGCAAGCTGGCTGCAAGTTGATGCAGGCGCAAGATATGCGGGCCCCAAAATGAAGGAAGAAGAAAACGGGTGTGGTGTTGCCCACGCTGAGATTGGGCTTGAGCTTGGTACTGCAAATGGGTACAGTGGTCACTCGAAAATGAAAACGGCTCCAGTTGGTCTGTCAATTTGCAAATATTTCTTGTGAAAGTCATAATTAATGATTGCCATGTACACTTAATGAACATAATACAAATGCAAAGATTTTGTATTTTTTTTTTTAAATAATTGAAAGGCTATTAACTACAGCACTTCCACTTAAACACTCTTCAAAATGGCTGTTCTTTTTTTTATTGCTCTATTCAGCTGTCGAGTATTTTAAGTTTCAATTTCAGAATTTGAAAATTATAAATTTGAAGATGATTCTCATATCTGGAAGTTTATATTCTGAATCGATCGCTGTGATGGGTTTGCGTACTGTTTGCTAGGACTGTGACGGGTCACAAAGCTCCAAACGTTTCATAAATTGTTCTTGGAATGGCTAACTGATTGTCTGCGCCATGCAAATGCAGCTGTCAATATAAAGACAGAAAGACAGAGCGAGAGAGAGAGAGAGAGAGGGAGAGAGAGAGAAAGAGAGATGGGGAGAGCATTTATTGTAGGAGTGGGATAGTGAGCAATCGATCGTTCAATTGCCTGGGCTCATGTTTGGCAACTCGATTTCGATCAGCTGTGTGGGCTGTGGCTCGTTCCAAGAAGCAGGGGCCGACACGACTCCTCCTCTTTGACTTCTCGACTGTTGGCGTGGCCAACCTGGCTACGCGGAAGTTATGCCACAGAAAGCCATTAGCCAGCAGCTAGCAGCAGCCAGCAGCAGCCAGCAGCAAGCGATGGCAACAAAGAACAGGAGTCATTAGAGCGCATTTGAGTTGCGGAATGTGGCGGATAAGAGACAAACAGACGAGGAAGAAGAAAAAGAAGTAGGAAAAGAAGAAGAGTGGATACAAAAAAAGATGAGCAGTTGTTGCAGCTCAGCAGGCAAACGGAGCAGCTCAACCCAACGTAGTAGATGCCACAGCTAGTTGTGGCAAGTGCAGCGTTGCATGATTTATGGCAATTATGATGATGACGCTGTTTCAATGCGCCCCACAAATTACAATTAATTGCAAGTGCTGACCTCACCACACACCACACCCCCCATCCCCTTAAATTCCACTTCAGACCCCGGCCATGTTCATTACAACTGCGGTTGGCCAACCGTTTGATCAACAAGTGAAACTCATTTGCTTTAACCACATGTTATGACAAGCATTGTAATCTATTGATACAATGAGCACACCAATCTCCAACAAAATGAAAGTGATTAGCGAAGTTAAAAGCTGTAATTAGGAAAGTTCTTCGCAGTTTTGTCCCCCTCTGGTATCGAAGATCCAAGGGTATAAAAGTATAAAGCTTCTCAGTGCTCTTGATCCTAAGGAATTAATACTCGTTTATGTCTGTCTGGTTATTGCTACAAAATCAATAAAATATAGATATATATTCAACTATCTTTCCTGTGAATTATGATTGGAGTATTGTTAGTTTTTCCCCAGTGCTAAATTCATAACTGCACTAAAAATTGAAAGGGGCACATAAAGTTATTTGGAAAGCACACTATTTATAAATAGTTTAGCAAAATGCTCGACTGATTTATTAGCATATATTTTCCCATATTTATAATTACCAACTTCAAGTCGACGCTTTTTACTGTGAGTTAAGTGCTTACTTAAGTGTCACTCACTTAAAATAAGTGATGGCACCCTCAAATTGGTCGTTGTACATGTGAAGCTTGTCGCACAATTTATTTTTATTTGTAGCATACCATATTACATTGTAATGTTCGTATAAATTATAAATTAATATCGAATTGTACTTAAGGTGGACATGACAGCTTGTTATGATAGATTCTTGCAGTAATCGTGCAACAAAGTTATCTTATTTGCGGCAGAGTGGGTTGTGTGCTGCGTGCTGCTGCGGTATGCATGTATTTTTAGCCAAGACATTGCCTCATTACAGTAGAACTGACACTTTACCATCTGTAACTGGCGCTAGAGATTCGCTGTGGCAACAACAGCAACCACAAAAACAACTGCAGCAGTAGCAGCAGCAGCAGCAGCAGCAGCAGCAGCAGCAGCTCATTAAAAATTGTGGCAATTTAAAGTTGTGGCGGCCTATTTTTAAATACAAAACTCACGCGGCCGCACGACAAGACAATCAGGACATGGAAATAATTGAATGCGCCTGGCCAGAAAGAAAGACAGAAGCTTGGAGCATGGTAACAACAACAAGAACTGCAACAGCAGGCAGCAGGCAGCAACAACAACATTGGCATTGCTAAAGATGCCACATGAAGATGACCAATTTGCTTGCTACATGGCAACATGCCACAGCAAGCAGCAGCAACCGGCTCGATAAGCAAATGCGGTCACTAGCCAACTATGCCTCTGTGTATGTGTTGTGTGTGTGCATGTGTGTGTGTGTGTGTGTGTGTGTGTAAGTGTGTGCTCCTAAGTGGCCCATTGTGGCTCATTTTGCAGATGCAATTTTAAAAACCAGCATTTAATTAAACCACAGCGGGATAGAGGGTGAGCTGTTTGGCAAGAAGGAGGGGATCTTTGGGGGGGTAAACAGATGCCGCACGTGACGCTGCAACTGGCAACGGAATGGAATGCCATGTTGCATGCTGAGTGATTGTGCATGTTTTCTGTTGTGTTGTGTTGTGTTGTGTTTGTTAAGAATTATGCTGTGTGTGATTTTTATGGCATTTTACATACACACCGTCGCACATACATACGCCGCACACACACCCTTTTCATTTGAAGCTTAAATGTGGCATGCAACGACGCAGAGCGAGCGAGAAAGAGAGAGACATTAGTCTGAAGCATGCGTCATGCATTTGATCTAGTCAAATGCGAGAATGTAACAAAAACATATCGTTTCATAAAGTGGCCAAAAGTGCTCGACTTCCAGATACCCTCTAACAAAATATATAGTTATAGTTATATATAGATAACCCAAGTCATTGTATAATATTCGCTGATTTTCTTATACTTCTTAAGTTAGACTGTGTCCTTTATCAGATTCTGGTTTTTGTCTTTATTAGCTAATCTTTTTCAATTTTGTTTTTGTGTATTCTTCAGCGTGCCAAGTGTTATACATATATATTGGCTGTATATCCTTAGATATCCAGGGTGACTTTAGTGTATGCAACAACAGGAAGAACGAAAGTGTGGCATGATTGATAGTAGCTACAATGTTACCAGTGAGCTAGCCTAAACATTTATAAAAACACTCAAGTTGCAGCTGCTGGTGGCAAACGAAAGCTGATTTATATTTTTTGCATGCCAAGTGCTGTGATGGGCAACTTTGTGGCTGCCACTGCCGCTGCTGCTCATAATTTATTACAATCAAATGTAAATTGCTGCTGCTGTTGGTTCATTAGGCAGCTATTAGCTGGTAGTGGCAAAGACGGACAAAAAGATGATTTAAGCGGGTAAAGAATTAGCTGTGGGTTCACTGGGTTTAGCACCTGGAACATACCAACACTGTTGTTGTTGCTGTTATGAATATTTCGTGTTCACAAACTGTATGGGTCATTAGCCAAATCGGCTTAGAAAGCCAAAGCCAATGCGCTCTGCAATTGAAATTGCTGGGAAAGAAATTACTGGCATTTGTAACAATTATTTGCCATTATCAATGAATCGAATGCCCTGCCACTGCCCCCGACTCTCTCTCAGTCTCAGTCGCAGTCTGCCGCCCCCTTTCCATATCATTCTGGTTAGTTTTGGCCCCTGACCTGTTTGGCGCACAAAAATTGAATTGAAAGAAAGCGGGAAAACCCAATAAGAAAATTGAATGTGCTCGTAATATGCGTAAATTGCGCGACAAAGAAAGAAAGAAAGAAAGAGAGAGCGAGAGAGAGAGAGAGAGAGAGGGAAAGATAGCGAGTGCTAAGAACGTGGCAAGAGATGCGGGCAGAGCGCAAGCGTGTGGTAAAAGTTAACGGAAGAGAACGAGAGAGCTGGAGAGCGGGAGAGCGGGAGAGAGATTGCGAGTCTGAATGAATGAGTGTTATTTGTTTAAGTTGGCTTTAACAGCTTGCGGCCGTTGCCGTTAGTTGACCTGGTTAACAGCCTGAGATAAGCGTTAGAATACACCAACAACAAAAGCAACGGAAATCAAGCACAACAACAACAGCAGCAACAGCAGCAGCAACAGCAACAACAACAGCCACAGCAACCGACGATCTTTGAGAAATGACTGCATAACTCAGTCGCAGTCTCAGCAAAGTTAAGAGCAGACAGCAGATCAGAAACGCGATAGATGCAGTTGTTGTAGCTGCAGTTGTAGTTAAAGTTGTTGTTGTTGTTGTTGTTGTTGCTGCCCGATTGCTGCCCGATTGCTCATCACAATGGGCCACTTTGAAATGGATTTCGATTTGAATTGGGCATTTTGGTCAGCACAAAGCTGTTGCCCTGTTGCCAGGCTGCCAGGCTGCCAGGTTGCCAGGTTGCCAGGTTGCCCGTCAGTTGGGCGGCCCACAAAAGGTCGCCACATAATCCGCAACAGTCATCGCCAAATGCTACGCACGTAGCTGCAACAGCAACTGTTGCTGTTGTACGCTGGGAATAAGTGGACGAACGCGACTGCCAGGGCTGTCATTAGTCGGATGAACATCATCATCGTCATCATGATTTGATTAGGGCTTAATGCTAATGCATTTGGCATTTTTGTTTGATCAATACTCGTGATGCGATGCCCAGCAATAACAACGACAACATCAAGAAAAATGCAGCATCGTAATGACGCACGATTGCAGACAGCAACATTGGAAATATGGGAACATTGCAGATAGTTAGCAACTTGGATCTAAACCCTAGTCTTGAGCATAATAATATCCCATTCGGTATTAGCCTGTGCAGGAATGACACTTTCAATTTTGTTGAGCTTTCTTAGTCTTTTTGCTTACCCAACTGCTACCGATATTTCTACAGTAGTCTACAGCAGATTTAGCATCAACTCAACTCAACACAACACATTTATCGATAAATTACGGCAATGTTACCGAGTCCCCTGCCTGTGCCTGCACAGGTGTCAAGATGGCAACGATTGATCGTTGGGAAAGTGCGTTGGCTGGAAAGTGCAGCAGCTACTGTCGCCTTACGTGTTGCCAGTTGCCAGTTGCCTGTTGGCTGTTGACTGTTGGCGATGGGACTCTTTCTCTTTTTATTGACAGTCTGATGCAGTTGCATCGATTAGAAACGAACGCTATTCCAACTGTGGCAACACATACAGCAACAAAAGCTACCAAAAGCGGTCATATCACCTGGAAGTGGGCCAAGTTCTGTGTCGGCGTCGCCAAGTCCCTCAGACACACACCACAGATACAGATATGAAGATCTTGTTGCTGCTTTGGTTGCTTTTATATTTTATGATTCGGATGCAGCAGTTAACTCTTAACCGCATCGACTTACCAACTCAAGCAATTTCTCAAGTGTTTGTGGGTCAGCCGGATATAAGAGTGTATTTTTTGGGCAATTCATGAGCCGCCAAATCAAGCCTGTTTTCAAGTGCCACATCCAATAAGGCGATTCCCTTTTACCCACCCTCTCCGGGCCCTTACAACATTTCTTGTCAGTCCGGCAGCAAATGAGTTTTTGCGGTCAATCGCGGCCGTGTTCCATTCCAACCAGTGATGTGCATGCGTTTCTTCGATTGTTCGATTATTGATATAATATTCTGTTGTACACCATTATTATTACGTTTAGTTTTCGATGTCTTACGATCTGTCAAATAGAAACTCGATCCGACATTTGTTTATGTGTAGAAAAAAAAGAAAAAAAACGCTTATTTTTACAACCCAATTGCGGTCATTCAATTTGTGCAGTCACCTTAACATTTTGCTTTGGGTTACCCCTGCCCTCAACGCATTCTCTCGTTAAAGACAATCGTTTTGCTCTTTGCTCTGGTTTTCACTTCAGTTGGAATTTCTATAGCTTAGTTTTCTTTTATTTTCTTTTTAGACTCTAATTGCCAAGAGTTTTTTCTTTCCCCATTTTTTTTTTTTTTTTTTGATTGTAAATTTGTCGCTTTGTTTAGTTTTCTTTTATTGTTGTTGTTATTGCTCTTTATGTAGAGCAAAGCAACATATTTAACCTATGCAGCTATCTCGCTCATTGACTCTCTCTCTCTCTCTCTCTTTCGCTCCTCAACTCTCAATTGAGTGCATCAAATGCAACGTGCGCTGTCAAAGGTTTTTTGAGACTTTTTTGTCGCATGAGAACTTTTCATTTTCATTTTGATAGTGGTTGTTGATTCGGTTGTCGTTGTTGTTGTTGTTGTTCTAGTTGTTTTTTGTTGTTGTTGTTGTACATTTATAATGCGCGTCGTTGTTGGCACGACCTAAGACAATTTCTGGCCACAAAACACAGCGCTGTGTACCAAATTCTTTTTTTGTGTGTTTCGATGGCGTCTCATTCACATGCCACTCAGGTTTGCGAGGAGGGGCGGATCGGGGCTGGCAACAACATTGGCCGGAGTCGTGGCTTTAAATTCATTGGCATGCCAACATGTGCTGCTCTGGCCGTTGTCATATGTACGTTGTCCCCTGCACCGCAAAGTCCGCCTCTGTTTTATTTAGCACTTGGTTGCTGCTTTTTTTGTTTTTGTTGCTTCTGTTACTAATGCTGCTACTGCTGCTGCTATTGCTGCTGTTGCTGTTCCTTGACAATCGCAACTTTTCCCTATACATATTCGCGAACATATTCCAAATGTCGCAGTGACTCAAAGTACACCCGTTTGCCCGTCCGTCTGTTCATTCGTGCAAACGTGCTCGACATGCACAGAATTCAATAAATAAAATGAATTCGGTGAAAGCGAAGCGGGCATAGAACACAGCCAAGATGAGCCACAAGCGAGCCAAAAGTCGTGTCGCAGCTAATGGCCAATTCAGCGCTACAATATCCCAACGCTCCAAACACCCACCCACCTCTCCCAGCCCAATTCTTCACAACAGCCATACAAATTTAGCATAGTTTGGCGTTTTTTCTGTCTTTTTAGCGATTTCCCATGCTTTCTCAGCTTTTATAGCCATCTAACAACACGTACTTATCAATATATAAAAAGATATTTCCCTATGTGCATATAAATATATATATATATATAATGGTACGACATAAGTCAATCAAATATTTGTATTGGTGTCGACAAATAAGTGATGTTTATCAATATTTTGCGCAAAGAAATTGTTGAAAGCAAAATGAAAACGACACGAAAAACACGCTAGAATAACAAATAGCTGAACAAGTTTTTTTTAAGTTTTTTTTTTTTTCGGAGACTTACCTTATATTTTGCACAAAATTTGCTTTCGTTGTAGAATCTGAAAGTAAAAGCAAAAGTTGTTAAGCAGGTTATTAACATGATGATGAGTTAAAAAAAGGTTAAGCCTAAATTGATTATCTATGGTAATAACAGAATCGGAGTAAAACGATTTACGGCAGATCTTAACTATATATATATTTCATAGCTGGGAATAAGCGTACGTTTTTTACTAAGTTTTCCGATATCATAAAACAAAAAACCATCTTAGACATTTGATAAATGATCTTCAGCTGGCGGCATATGTTGAACGGCGCGTTTGTCGCTTAAGTCTTTTGTTATTTTTTTTTTTTTTTTTTTTTTTGTGTTTTGTGTTTTGTACTACTTTTTGTTGTCGCTTTAATGTTTTGTTTAGCATGGCAGCGGCTTCTTCAGCCCTAATAAGATCATAAAATGGAAAACAAGAGAAAATTGGCGTAATAAAAGCATGGGCATGAAATTAAGGCAAAACCCGCATCTTTTTGTGCCCAGTTACTCCTGGCCCGGGGCAGCAGCAGCAACAACAACAAAAGGCGGCGTATCGCGTCGGTGTCGTGGTAAATTACCGTTACTTAATGACACACGACACGTACCAGAACATAGCTGTGTGGTTAGGATAGGGAGGCGGGAGGTAGGAGTAAAGGGGCTTGCCCGTTTCAAACGTGCTGCAGACCTAAGCGATGAGATAAGCCTCGAAGCCAAGGCAAAATCAACTGAACTTGCGGCTAGAAGCTGACGCCGAAACCGAAGCTCAGAATCATAATGGAGCTGCGCATAGTGAAAGTTAATTGAACTAGGCAGCCAGTAGGCAGCCCGCCAACTCAATGGACGAGTCTCGTTTGCAGCAAGGCAGGGAGGCTGGCCGGTATGCAGGCAGGCATCTGACAGTCTACCATCTCAGTTAGCCATCATACAAAAAAAAAAAAAAAAAAACGCTGATGAACTACGCTTCACTTAGCAAAAAGACCCAGATCCAGTTCAGTTGAGACGATAAGTTCGTGCATGCATCTAAATAAAGCTCAGTTGTGCTGACATTATCAGTGATAGATGTGGCAGAATTACTTTTGTGAGCTAGCTTAGAACATCTGACATTATCAAGACATCATCTCAATCTAGCTCCGTGCTACTGTAATTCTCATTAATGGTCCAGCTTACACTTTAGTGCTGCTGGATTTATTTTGTCCCACTAGGGTCAGAGGCAGCAAAGTTATGCTGTCACTTCTCAGTCATTTTTCTGAGCAGATCCTTTTTAATTATGTTCGCTATATAAGGAATATGTCAAGCTGCAGCTAACAGCCCATGCCAGAGATGAGAACTCTTTCCTCTGAAATCTTATGGTAATTCTAGTTGTAATAAATTCTTAACTCTGTTATTCTGCGGTAGCAGATATTTACTAGCCGTGTTGGCGATGTTAGATTCCTAGCAATAAATTCCGGTTGTGGTTGTCAGCTGTCCCTTTGCTTCAACTTATCTAACGGCTTTATAAATATAAATGCTCAAATTTAACAATGTTCAACGCATAATCAACGCTGGCAGATCTAACCGCAGCAGTTTCACGGTAACTTTGAAATCTGTAACCGAATTGCGTTCGCTTCGCATAAATTGTTGACCCCGCCACTCGGCTCGGCTCCTGCGGCTGCCCTCCAGCGAGCACTTTGCAGCTCTTTATAATAAACCAAAAAAAAAAAAAAAAACAAAAAAAACTGGCAAAGAAAAAAATTGTTATGCATGGCAATTTTCCATTTTGAGGCCTCTGCCTTGTGTTTTTAATGCCATGAATTACATTTGCCGTTGCGCCGTTTTGTGCCGGCCAAGAAGCCACGGAATCCGAGAAATCATCCTCAGCTGTGGACTGGCCATTGTTGTTGCTAACAACAACAGCAACAACAACAACAACATTAACAATACAACAAAAGTGGGCGGCTGGGCCAGAACCAAAAGTGAAATATTTTAAACACCAGGTTTTATAAAAGTGTTAGTGTGTGTGTATGTGTGTGATGATATCTAAGGCCCTAAAAGTTTCACCGAGCTGTTCTCCTTCCTGCCTGGCAGCCATGCCAAGTGCCAAGTTGCCGCCGCCGCCGCCGCCTGGTGTTGCAGTGTCAGTTTTGCATCTGTAAACAGAGCGAAACATGGCCAAAACACACACACACACACACACACACACACTCACACACGTGTGCCCTGCAGTTGAAGATGCAGTTGCAGTTCCAGTTGGCAGTTGGGCGTGGACGCGCTCAAAAGATTTGCATAGTTTTTCGTTGGGGCCTAACGGGTCCAACCTTTTACCGACCCCAACGTATTCGGTTACCTTTGGCACAACGTATGCAAATTTCTACAAAAATTCATGGACAGCGCCCAGCGGATATGGACTTTGCGGTTATTACCATTTATAGCGTTCTGATACGGCTATGAACCACAGCAGCATGCCACAGGCACACAAGTGCAACTGTCGATACTGCAGTCACCGAGCTACACAAAAAAGTCCAGTTTTTTAAGCATGGAATTCATATAACAACTATAAATTTAAGCTATTTGGAATTTGATCTCGGGAAGTATAGTTCTAGGTAGAAAGTTTCATAATTATTGAGATGTAATTTAAAAAAATGCACATCAACTATTCCATATTAATCTTATTACTACAGCAAGCAATCGCTTTACATTCAACTTGTCTTTCATCTCATTCTTTATCATAGAACATTTTTAAACATCTAAACAACTGATTCCCAAGCTTGTTCAAGTACCCATGTCCAAAAGGAGTGCGAATCGCCATTAACACCGCAAACGTATCTGAAATGCGTGCACCTCATGCTCTTTATTCGAGTATTAATATATGCGAAGGCATCTTCAGCTTTAATGTATTCTATTTTAATCTATAGATAACTCAAATTGTGTTGTGTGTGTTCCTGCCAAAGGTTCAATTGAGTGACCCTGCTGCTAACTCCACTCAAGCCAACCAGTTGCTCTTTTTTACCAGGCTAAGCAAACCCTTTGTGTCGGTCCACACACAGAGAAAGACAGAGAGAGACAGAGAGATACACACCCAAGCAGTTGGAGTCTTGTTGCACATCCAAAACTAAACAGACAACAACAAGAAATAGCAACTAATACTACAAAGAACAAGAAAAAAAAAACATCCTGTTGCAGGAGCAAGAGCAACTCGACACTGGCAAACACCAAATGGTCGCCATTATCCAAATGGCTGACATGCAACGACATTGATGATGTAGTTTTCTATCCGGCGACCAGGTTGCTGCCTCTACTTTCCTCCTTTTCCCACAACTCAGGTGCAGCTGGAGGCAGCTCCTCCTCAGTTGCCAATCTGCGGGTTTTGGTCTTGTTTGCTAGCTTGTTGTTGCTGTTGTTTGGTCTGTTCTAATTGCTGTTTGCCTCGTGTTTTAGCTCGTTCGGTTTGGGGATTTAGGTTTGCGTGTGTGTGTTGTATATATATATATATATATTTATATATATACTATATATATATATATATGTTTGTTAATGTGTGTATCGCTGGGGTGTTCAACTACGATTTGAGTCACGTTTCATTACTCGTGATGCTAGACAGTAATCACTTGATTTTGTAGCCATTTGCCGGCCTGTTTTTGGTGTTGACTCTGCCACACGAAGACAATCCTAAAGCTACACCTAAAAGCTAAAGCCAATGCCAATGCCAATGCCAATGCCAAAGCCAAAGCCAAAGCCAGAGACATGCCAGAGTCACGTCCACTATTTTCCAGTGGGGGTTGGGGGCAATGCTGTTAGCTGCTATTGCTACCACTCTACGTATCTCTGTTTCAAATGCAACACAAGCAGCTTGTTAGCTAAGATATAGACGGCGGGATAGAGGAGTAGCAGCATTTGGACTTGGCCTATGGCAAATTCTAATTTGGTTCCTTATGCTTTGATCTCGTGACGCTTGTCATTGCGGTTGAAAACGGACGCTGATCTTCATTTGCGCCTCAACAGCAATGGAACAGGGGCTTACGGCGGCAACGCCATCAGCAGCAGATCAGTTGGCGAAGCCTTGCTTTGATAATCAATTAACCCTGGTCAACTGGTCAGTCAGTCGCCAGGCAGGCGCAGGCTGCAACTAAAGCTGTTACCCAAACCGGCAATAGGAACTGAAGTTGATATCGATAGTGCCCCTTGCCTCTCGTTGCCTGATGCCTCTCGTTGCCTGTTGTCTGTTGTCTGTTGCCTGTTGTCTGTTGTCTGTTGTCTGATGTGCGAGTGTGATGTATTTACGCTTCGCTTTGTGTTTGGGGTTTTGAGGTTCTTTCTTAGACCTGATTGCGGGTTTTTTTTCCTACATTTTTTTTTTTTTTTTTTTGCTTCTTTCCTGGGCCCATTCGCAATTTTCAATTTCACATCGCGGTTAACCTCAAAACACAGCTCCCCATTAACAGCGCATAGAAGAATCTATCTAACAATCTATGCCAGCAAAGTGCAACCAGCCACCAACAAGAGATTGCTTGAGAAACGCAATCATTCAACTCAGTCTACTGGTTCTTCTTTTGTTTTTAGCATATAAGGTTAGGTTTTGATGTCAGTTACACGATACAATACAGAACTGTGTTCGCATTATAATCATTATATATATATATATATATCTTGCAAGAGAAATCGTAAGAAACTAATTTCTACATGATCTAAGCTAATCAGATCAGTTTACAAACCGCAAATTGTTGTAAAGGCATTCATATCTATCCTTAGAATACATGGGAAAAAGTTTATAATATTTGCAATCAATCGATCAATTGATATACGTAGAGAAAAGGAGAAAAGAAATGAGTTTTGATCAACTTTGACAAAGCACTGGGCGTTTTTTTTTTTTGGGGCGGAGCTGTGGGCGTTGTAGCTTTAAGCTTTTTTTTCTTAAACTCATATTTCTTTTGCGTGTACAACTTGACTTTCAACTTGAAGTTCACTTGGTTGAAGTCAGTGCTGAGCTGCTGAGCAGGTTCGAAAATTCAGCTAAAGACACGAAAACTGCATTTCCTATGGAGAGTTGTGATTTAAATGTGGTAAATTACTACAAGTAAAAACTTAAAGAAGTTCGCCTCTGTCTCATCTGATGCCAACTGCATCTTCATCAGATTTGTTGTTTTTCGGTTTGGTTTTTTTTTTTTTTTTTGGCTTTCGACCAGCGAGACACGTACAAGAGATTTGTTTTGGGTTATTTTTTGGATTTTTTTTTTTTTTGTTTTTTTTTGGAAAGGCAATGGCTGCAGCGACAGCAGTTGGCATTGTGGCTAAGTAGGTTAATTTTGACCGGTTTATGGCTGCCACAAGATGCAATAGCAAATGGCATTTTGGCTAACTACTGCAGCAGCAGTTGTTGCTATTTTTCAGTTGCAGTTATTGCTTTTTGTTCATGTTGCTGCCGCTATTGCTGCTGCTGATTGACTTGAGCATCCTTATTAAACAGCAAAGATTTTATTTCGTCTAATGAAGCAACAGACAAGAACTGCAACAACAACTGATCTGTTAATGCTGCCAGATCGGCGATTTAACGATGCAAACGTCAACGTTGCTGTTGTTAAACTGCGCCCCATCCTGCCCCGTCGCACCCTACCACAACCTGCCCTCAGACTGTTATTGTATTTAACTATCGATGTCCGTTCATCTCGTTAATGCCAAGTTGTCAGCTCAGCTCAATAGAACTTTGGCCACCGGCCGACTGTCAATAAATATTACTTAAATATTTATATATATATATATATATATGTATATATACACACAGAAATGATATGCAAATGAGATGCAAGCGCCGAATTGACAGGCCACATTTGAAATTTTCCCATTATGTGTGCGTTTTGTGTGTGTGTGTGTGTGTGTGTGTTTGTGACAACTTTTGAGCTGCTGTCTGGCAGAAAGAAATGGCAGCTTCAGCTGTTGACGTCTTCTAAACGTAATTTCCTTTTTTGGCTGCATTCAATATCATTGAGGATAAGCCAACTGCAGGCCTTCCAATGCGTGTGACAGTTGGCATTTTGTTGTTGTTGTTGTTGTTGTTGTTGCTGCTGCTGTGGTTGGTAACGTGAAATAATGTTAACAATTTGATACAATTTTGAAATTGCTCTTGTCCAGTTGGTTAACGGAAATAATGATGGCCATGAATGGTAAGAGTACAGTGGAACAAATGGCTTATACAGTTAAACTATGTTGGAATCAGAAGGGTTTCTTTTTCTGAATTTTAGATAGTCTTTTCTTTTTTAGTTTGTTTAACTGTTATTCTGTCTATTCGATTCTCTGTGGTTATTAGCAAATGACAGTTATTATTAATATTATTTTATATTTCTTAATGTTATATGTCGACATGTTATAAGCTTCTATTAGTTTCTTTCATTCCGCTTTGATTCTATTATAAACGTTTTGATTTAATTCTATTGTAATTCATTTAATTCTACACATATTCTGATCGTTATAGTATATACAGTTGTATTCAAATCTATTCGATCTCATTTCGATTTTATTGATTCTGTATAAGCCGCAATGAAAACTTTGCTGGCTAACGTTGTGGACAGGTTCTAGCTAACAATATAATCTAAGATCATAATCTGTTTCTAGAAGTAAACATTTGTTCGTGCTTCGACCATTTCCAAAATTGATTAACAGATTCCACAACGCATGTTCATTCAGCCTCGAAAGTCAGTCTCGCATTCAGTCAGTCAGGTAGTTGGTAGGAGGTGCGCTAAGTGCATATCTTTTCCCTTGATTTATAAACATCGGCTCGAACGGATCACTCAATAAGCCAGCTCCGACACTTTTGGCCAGAACGATGCGATAAGTCAGGGTCAGGGGTTGAGGCAAGGCTGCCCAAATCTATTTGCATATATTAATGTGTTTATATATGTACATGTATGTATGTATATAGCGCACCTTAAAAGGCCGCCCGTGCGAGACTCGAGCTGAGAGAAGCTGAGGCAAACAAAAGGTAACAATCTTAACTGGCCAGCCCAGTCTAGTTTGGCATTGCCTTAACTGGCTAACAGAAGAGCTGCCGAACTGAGAGACGCGAACTGGACTCGTAGCCATTTGGTGTTGTCGGTTGCGTGTTATCTCTTGGGCTGCCTTTAGCATAAAACATAAATAGCGACTGCATTCAAATGAGTCTGACAAACAAACTAAACCAAAGCAACAGGCACAGTCGCAGTCCCAGTCCCAGTCCCAGTCTCAGTCCCAGTCCTAGTCACAGACCCAGCCACGGCCACAGCTATGTTCACATCCACATCTCGAGCTTTTGCAGCGCACCACATCCATATCCACATCCACAACCACATCCACAACCACATCCACATCCATGTCCAGAATTCACGTCCACAGTTCGCTGCGCTGGTACACTTTGCTTAAATACATTGCGGGGTGAAAAATGAAAAATGCAAATACATGCATTGAAAATGCCATGGAGCATTGGACACCAGACAGAGTACAGAGTACCTCAGCTGGCCGCGTGGGCGCTGCATGTGCCACAAATGGTTGCACTCCTTTACTTAAGCAGCATATATGCCGCACACTCAGCGAAAACTATAAGTAAAGTATTTGAACAATTTTCCACTTTACAGTCTTTAAATTAACAACAAGCTTAAGTTCTGTTTAAAGCTGGAACGCGTAATTTTCCATAATGATAAACTAACTATAAGTCATAAAGTTCAGTTATCAGTCGAAAGTAGTTGTGCAACAAATGCTAATTCTATCAATTCAAATTGATGTGATAAAAATAAATAATAGTTGCTCTAAATTCGCTCATATTGTTGCATCAGTTTTGTTTCAGTGTACACAAAAGATCTGAGGCTGCGTTGCATTTTGTTGCTTATATTCAATAATTGCAATTATTTCTCATATTTTATAAGAGCATTTCAATAATGAAGCCACTGGACAGACACCAGACACAGATATCTGCGTCGCTCATCCAAAGCCAAAGCTGGAGTTGGAGCTGGAGTTGGAGCTGGAGTTGGAGCTGAAGGTAGAGTTAAAGCTGCAGTTGGAGCCTCTGTCGGAATCTGAATGGTCACCGCCATAGCGGGTGCATTTGGGGCGTTTTTAATGAGCCCTAAACTGCCCGTCAGGCAGCCGTCAGGCAATGGCCAATGGCTGCCAAAATGGCAACTGGGCAACTAGACAAACTCTGCAATTTGGTCTTTCATTTATGGCTAAATTTGCTAAATTTGGTTGACTCGGCTACTTTGGGTTGTTATCGCGTCGATTTAGAATCGATTGATCGATGGCTGCTGGCTAAACTTTCTCGCCAATGATGAAGTTCTTACTACAATCCAGTCTCCCTCTCTCTCTCTCTCTCTCTCTCTCTCTCTCTCTCTCTCTCTCTCATCTCTCTGGAAGCCTCTTGGCCAAATTTAACATTTACCATCTAGCGTCCACCGTATAACAGTTAGCAGTTACCAGCTACCATTTACTAAAGCTGAAAGGCTAATGTGGTTGCTGTCGCTAATGGTAAGCACTTAATGGCCAATGAAATTTTCGGTTTTGGTTTTTTTTGCCCAATTCAATTGCCCAATTGCGGTGAAGTTTTCATTATTATTTTTTTTTTTCTTTGTATATTTATTCCTACCAAATTGCCGAGTTTTCTTACGGTACTATTTTAACGTTGTCCAAATGGAAAGCTAAGCTGAAAATGGTCCCTGAAGTGTGCAAATCTTACCATAACGAATCGCAGCAGCTGCTTGGCATAGATAATAAAAAAAAAAATTGCACTCAACAAACCATTAAATATCATTTGCTTCGCTAAATTGTTCGGAGAACGTTTTTATGTATGTATGAGTACCATATGATTTATAAGTTTTGATCGTTATCTGTTGGCAAGGCGTAATTCTGTTGATTATGCATACGCTTCGAAATTAAAAAAAGAATACTTTTGCCAGCAGGCACTGTTAACTATAAAATGCATTCTACCAATAAAGTGCTGCTAACAGAAAAGCCATAGCCTTTCCCAGCTCTTTGCGACTTGACTGCCTGCAATTTTGTTAAGTTGGCCAAATGGCAAATCTTTTATTTGATGTATCCAAGAGAACTTGGAATTCGCAATGAATTCATTTCTTTTTTCTATCTCAGCTGACATATTTTCTTGGAACGCTTGCCTATTGAGGCGAGTTTCCGCTTAGGATTGCATCAGTCATAAAATTGAGAGCTTGTAAATAACCGACTATCAAGTCGAATTGCCAATTAATATTAGCAAAGATATTAAGCTGGAAATAAACCTTAATACGCATTTATACACATTTAAATTGACAGTGAGCTGTTTGCTGATTGCACGTTCTTCTAGCTAATGAGAGAAGGCCTTAAACTACATAAGCAAATCCTAACATGGCCCAAAAATGGGTGTATGTGTGTGTGCGTGTGTGTGTGTGTGTGTGAAGTGAAATGTGACTCGGCTGTCAACGCAAAAGACGAACCAAATGTGATGACAGACATTTGGACTGATTGACTGATGGGCATTAAGTAGCTGAAATTGCATAACATTCGCATTCAGCCACGGAGCCACTGAGCAACTGTCGACCACTTGTGACCGACCAGCTTCACGTTCAGCTCCATCTAGCATCTGAGCATGCATCGGCATCTTTTTTGTCTTTGTCTTTTGACTTTGACTTTGGATTTTTTTTTTCTGTTGTTGTTTTATTTTTGGCCATTCGCTTGTGGCATTGATGGGTTGTGGCTGATGTTTAATGCTAATCTCAATGTCTGTCAGTCAGTTGCCAGAAGGTGCCTCGCCAACAGCAGCAACAGCCGGCAGAGCTGCACCATCAGCTGCGGGCCAAGTTATTGTTACTGTTACTGTTATTGTTTTTTTGTTGTTTGTAGTTGCTGCTGCTGGTGCTTGTGCTGCTGGTGCTGGTGCCGGTGATGGTGCTACTGCAGACGAAGATGAAGTTGGCATTTCTAGCAGCCTGCCAGCATTCACCTTGGCAAACTGGCAGTTTCATAAAGTCAGCAAACAAATGACAAGCTCCAAGCTTCCTTGACTGTTTTTCTGTTTTTTTCTTTTCTTCAATTTCTCTTCCTTCAACTCCAGCTCCATTATCTATCTCAGCTTTTGCTTCATCTCTTCTTTAAACTCCTGCCCCCAACTCCTCTCTTAACACCTCTTTGCAACTCCTTTTCCTTTTCCATTTGTATCTTCATCTTATACATCATCGTTAGCATTAATGTCTGCTTAATTTACTACTTCAACTGCTGATAAAACTTCTGTTTGAAATCATTCTAGAACTGCTTCTTTATAAATGATTCGTCTGCTGCCCCTTTCATTAATGTACAGTCTACTTTAAGGTTACTATTGAGTTTCCCATCTTTAGCCTCCACTCCATTGTTATCACTTGTTTTAAATTCTTACTGTATCATCTGTCGTAACTCGGTCTAATTCTATCATAGTGTTCACTTTTAGAATTACATCCATCGCACTTATTATGGGCGATCAGTTCGTCAACCCCCGCAACTCTTAGAGAAAAAACAACCTTAGCTCGTGCTGAGCTTATTAGCAGCAGCAGCCCGAAAAGCAAACTTTTTGTGACAATTTGTACCATACAATAGAGCGCATTGTTAGCAGAATTCTTGGCCGCCCTCTCCCTATGGTCCCCCCTTCCGCCTCCTCCTCAACCACTCTTGCCAAAACGTGGTAAGTGTATCCGTTACTTGGCTCTTTAAAAAGCCGCTGTTGGCCATTTGTTCTTGTTGGTTGTTGGACGCTCTAAAGTGCCCATAAAGTACAGAAATGTATGTGGTTGGCCACTGGCAATGACCACAGCAACAACAACAACAAAAAAAAAAAAAACCAACACCAAGCAGAACCAGAACAACATGGAGTCAAGTTCATGAAGCGAACACTTTGTCGTTGGCCAAGTTTGCCGCAATAGTTGTACTTGTTGCTGATGTTGTTGTTGCTGATGTTGTTGTTGTTGTTGTTGTTGCCGCACGCAATTTGGAATTTATTTGCACAATAATTGGCAAGCTGAATCAATAAACGCTCGCGGGCAGCTAAAAACAATAAATTAACAATTGCCACTTCTAAATGATGATAATGTCCACGATCATGATCACGATCATTGCGAAGTCGATCATGACGTAGACTCTAAGTAAGGGCAGCATAGTATTATCACTCGACCGATGAGAAATGACCAATAAGCCAAGCGAATGAGCGAAAATGCAGGCAACAACAATAAAATGGAAAATTGAATTTGTAAGCGAAAATATTCGATAAATTTATTTCGATTCAAATGAAGTATCCTGAGAATTGCCAGCACATAAATATTGTAAGATAACAGTAGAAAAAGTTATTGTAAAAAAATATTGCTAGCCAAGCAGGCAAATAAAATGTTAAGTTTAATCAACTAACTTTATCAATTATTCATAATTAATCATTTATCAATTATCAATGGTGTATTGAGAGAAAAAAAAATGGATTAAATGCGCCAATTGCAATAAAAAGTGTGCCACAAATTGTATACTTTCCACATGCCGATAATAAATCAATATGACAGTTATCGGAGATGCTTAAAATGATATGGCATGAAAAATCGTTGACAGCATTCGATTAATGGGAATGACAAGGATGGGGGCGGGGGGGACAAGCCGATCGATGGTTTCATCGATTAACGATGAGCGTTAACGAACAGCAAATACAGCGCAATGGAACCGCAATGGAACACAGATTCTGCTGTGCTCAGCTCGAGGACGGACACACGAGTTGTGGCGAGCTACAGAACTACACAAATGCAGCGGCCGTAAAACAAAGTGCAACTTTTTGCCAGCCGGAAATGGATGCATTCGAGTCGATAAGCGCGATTAAAGCGCAGCTAAATAACTAACAAAATCCAAACAAAACGAAGTTAATTGAGGCGCGCACGAAGAATGGTCAATAAATGGTGGCACACACATGCGACCAATGTTGCGAGATACGAGCGAACGATAGTCGCAGTTTTTGGCAGCAACAACTTCCTCATACCAGCGGCTGTCAGGCTGTCAGTACCCAGTACCCAGTACCCAGTACCCAGTACCCAGTACCCAGTACCCAATAGGCCGGGTGGCGACTGTGGCAAGTGCATTGCTTAATTAGTGCACAATGGTGGCTAATTCGTTGCCAAAACCTTTTTGTTTATTTTTTTTTTAATGGTATCGAAATAGTGCAAGTTCGTTGCCTAAGTCTTTTGGTTGCACTGCTATCAAGATGTTGAAGCGCAGCTGTTAGAATCCAAGATCAAAGTTCACAGCCAGCATTCACAGTACAGACATGTGCAAGTGCACAATACTGGCAACTTTGTTGCCTACGTTTTTTGCTGCTTATACCAAAATAGTGAAAGTATGCTGTCTTTTTTTCCATACTCAACTTTTGTGGCAAGTTCGTTGTCTAAGGCTTTTACTAAAATATTGACAAGTTTGTTGTCTAAGTTATTTGTTTTTTTCTTTAGTCAAAACGCTGAAAATATTACAAGTGTGTGTTTGTTGTCTAAATCTTTTGTAATCTAAAAACATGCAAACAAAAACAAGTTCTTTTGTTAAAATAGTGGCACGTTCGTTGCCTTAGTCTTTTGTTGTTAAAACCATCAAAATATTGGTGCAACATAAAACAACACAATCGACTGCTCCACCATAAATAATGCACAGCCGTAAGCACCGTTACGGCAACTGCCTTCAACTCGGGCCGCCTGAACAATAATCAAAAGGCGAATTAAAAATAGACATAGAAATTAATTGCGATGGGCAGCAATGCCAATGGATGCTGCTGCTGCAGAAAACGGGGCGCGGCGGCGACAGCTAAACGCATCTTGGCATCTTTGTTGCATTGCCATGAAGATGCATCTACAGCTGCATCAGATAATAAATTAGAGAGCGAGTGACTGAGCGAGTGAGTGAGAGAGGTGGATGGGAGACTCGCCCAGCAGTTGCAGGCTTGTGGCCTGAACGTTGGGCGTTGCTTTTGCTGAAATTGTTGCCGCCTGCCTTTTGTCTCTCTGCTGCTGCTGCAGCATATTCTTCTTCTTCTTTGTTGAGAGCGGCAATTCATTTTCGTTTTGTCAGCAACAGCAACAAGAACAAGAACAACAACAGAGCTTAATTGTTGGCCAGTCGTCACCAGTTGCTGCTGCTGCTCGAAGCAAATCAAAAGCAAAGCCCAATGGACAGTTGGCAGCAACAGTTGCTACTTTGGCTGCTAAAGTGTTGCTCGCATTACTCAATGTCATTGGATGCCGCCAACGCTGCCGCCAAAGCTAAAAGCTGCTGCTGACTCTGATCGTCAATTAGGTTGGTACTAAGCCACTGACATTTATCTGCGGCAGCCACGCAGCCCTAATTGTGAAGTATGGTCAGCAATAGTTGCAAACAGTCGCTGCAGCACCAGCAATCATTGCTGCCAGCTCACCCAGCCAGCCGGCCAGCCGGCCAGCCTGCCAGCCAGCCTGCCAGTCAGTCAGTTTGAGTGACTAATTGCCAACTGATTGCAGCGCAACGTTCAGTCTTATAAATAGGCACAGCAGATCACAGGGCAGAGCACACTGCGATTAGATGCCGCCGCCAGCCCACAATGGCAAAAACAATAGCAACAACAGCATCTCAAGTCAACTTCAGTTATTCAACCTAAACTTTCCGACTGTTCAACTCTACAACTCTACCACCTGCCTTTGATTTGTGCGCTAAAGTGAAGCGTTTTGTAAACATAATCATTGCATCTTAAACTATGCACAAAACTGAGTTTGCTCAGCTGTGATGTGATCCTCTTCTTTGACAGTGACAGGAGCCTGGCATTGGAACTTACCTTCTTGTCTGGCAGCTCAAAACTTGTCGCTATACAAAACTGCAAATAGAAAAAGGCAAAACACAATAAGCAATTTGTTAGTTAAACTTGAAAGTATTTGCTTAACTGGTATAGTTTTATAGGAAAGCTGGCTTAAAAAATAAGTGAATGACATAAAGAGAGAGAGAGAGAGAGAGAGAGAGAGAGAGAGAGAGAGTTGATGTAGATTAATTATTGCAAAAAGTTTAATCATAACTTAGAGCTTAAATGGTTAGAAACTTTAAACGTAAAACTCCACTCTATATCCATATCATATAATTAAAATAATATGCCAGCAAAAACCCAAGAAATAGTCAAATTTAAAATGCTCTATAAGCTCTACAAGACAGATTCGTCTAATCATATCTATTCAAATTTAAAGACTCTAGAAAAGAAGCACAATTCAATTTCCAAGGATTTTACTTAATCTGAATTAACTTTCCTATACTAATAATACTTGATATTTCATCAGTTCGTCGCCCTTTCTTTCTAATCTGTTAAGGTCTGTTAAGGATTTCCTAAGAGGCATTGACCAGCTGTTATGCAACCCCCATCGTCTGGTCTATGATAATCATTATGAGTACTTTTCGAGAACAAGCGCCTAAGTTTCACGCTTTAATCCCGTGTGAATCCCTCAAAAAAAAAAAAACAAAGTGTGGCTGCAACTTCAGATTGTTTGGCTTTTAAAATTCTTAGCACAAGTTGATCTGAAATATTAATCTATAATTCATCTCTCTGTCTGGCATTTTTCAAGACCACAAAGCTTACATGTCTTCCATGCCTTTACTCTGCGGCTTTCTATAACTGCAGCTACTCGGCCACAATGTGGCCGCATCTTTCAACGCTTCGCGTAAACAATGCGCCTTAATTATTAGTTATTCCCGAATCTGATCATAATAACAATCAGCTTTTGGGGAAATGCACTTTACTGTCGAACATGCAGCTGGACAGCAGGGGGGCGGGCAGACGGGCAGACGGGCAGGCGGGCGGCTGGAGAAAACGAGTTCTTATAACGATTTTGTTTTGGAAAGATATTTTTTTTAATTTAAGCTACTTTTCTTTTTCTTTTCTATTTTTATGGGGGTTGGGGGAAGATGAACAGCTGCCGTTGCAGCTTTGAATGCATATTTGAACTTATTTGATGGTCAGCTGTGAGCTGCCGGTTATTGTTGGTGTTGTTGTTGCTGTTGTTGCTGTTGTTGCTGTTTGTTTTTGAGCATTTGGCCATGGCCAACAGCAGCAACGGCATTGTCATCATCATTAAGATCATTATGCCGTTGCTCGGTCGTCGCTTCATTCTGGTTTCCAGCAGCGGCAACAACATGTTCTTTGGCTAGTAACCCGCTACCCAAGCCAACACACCGCATCACCGCAACACTGCCGCCAAGCAGCTTGCTTTAACTGAAAAGTTGCTGCGTAACGGTATCTACTACTACTACTACCACTACTCGTAGCAGGCCTTCAGCTCCCAGCTCTCAGCTCGCAGTTCGTCTAATGGGTTATTGATATATGCACTGACTGGTTGAGAGAGAGAAAAAAAAAAATAAAAAACTTAAAAGAAGAACGAACAAAATGCTGTGCCATGCCCCTGATACACCGCCCCGTTCACTCGACTCATTTTTTTGAACTCGCTGAGTCGTCGAGTCATCATTCAATCGAGCGCAGCAGCAGCGAGTGGAAAGTGCAAAAAGAAATTGTTGCGCCGCATGTGGTCCCCAAAGATCGGGACATGGAGCATTGGATATATTTGCATGGCAAAAAATCACAGACGGCAGCAGCAGCAGCAGCAGCAGCAAGAACAACAACAACAACAACAGCAACAGCAGCAGCAGCAACAACATGCTGAGTAATTAAAGTTACAGCCACAACACAAAACAGCGCAAACAATTAAAAGTGTGTGAGAGAGAGAGAGAGGGAGAGAGAGAGAGAGAGAGAGAGCGATTACGAGTCAAAAAAAAGACAGACAGAGTTGGCGACATGAACATGACGTTCTTTGCTTAGAAAATGGAAGCAGCAAAAAAAAAAAGAGGAGAAAAGAAGAAGAAAAACATATGTATGTATAAAAATGCGGTCCATAATCAACAATCAGCAGCAACAACAACAACAGCTACAGCGGCAGCGCCAACAATAACAATAAGTGTTTGCTTTCTATTTGATTACTTGACCGAATTGCAAAACAAAAGACTTAAGATACAAACTTGGCCAAGCTGGGCGGCATTTCCATTAAACTCTATGCAAATGTGCAACGCCTGGCTGAGCTGCTATTGTGCTGCTTTGTGAATAACTAAAATCCTAAATAAAAAAAAAAAACGACGCCAGTTGCAGTTGCTCCAATTTCCACTGAAAATTCTATGGAGCGCATCAGCTAAAAGACCAACTGAACGCCAGAAAGATAAGGAGAGAGAGACAGAGAGAGAGAGAGAGAGAGAGAGAGAGAGAGAGAGAGAGGGAGAGAAAGAGCGGCATTCGCACACTCCAAAAACATACTTTACACTCACACCCATTTGCATGCGCCTCAAGTCTAATTAAACCTCAGACGTTGCGACGCTGCTCATTAAAAGTGCGGCCAAGCAGCCCAAGCCTGGGCGGTCAGCAACAATTGGGCACAAGCACACACACACACACACATACATACACAGCTGCGTTAAGAAGTTTGTTTGGACCCTCTGCTGTTTGGTCACGTCAAGTGCAATGATACCATTTACAGTCGAGTCGAAACCAAAAAAAAAACGAAATAAAAAATAAAAATAAAAGAATGAATCCAACAAATACAACAAAAAGACGCACAACTTGAATTAACACTCGAAATGGGAACACTTTCACACATTTGCTTTGGACAATGGACAATGGGACAGGTGTAGAACTGGACTTGTAAATCCATTAAGACTCTTCATCTTCTTTCACTCTCAGCTAGTTTTTGTTGAACAGCTCTTTTCGCATATAATAAATGTCTAAAATCGGTCGTGTGTCAACATCATTCAATCAAAATGTGCCAATTGAAAGCCAAAACTTAGCTCATCTGATTGCTTATTCAAATTTATTTGGCTGCCCACATAACGCTGAGTGAAAGATGTTAACAAGCGTGAGAGCACAAAATGCTAAATAGCAAGAATATTACGATTTTAGAAACTTAAGCCAATCAATATGTGAACAGAACTTGCCAAAATGGTGAACAAGGCCCGACCATTGTATGAAGAGCGAAATCTCGGGATCAGCAAAGTTAAGGAATTTAGTTTTGAGTTGTTAAATTCTCCATAAAATTCTAAACAATATTCCGTGCTATATGTGTTACAAACTCTTTGTGTAAACAAATTAAATTACGTTATTGCTTAAGCAATACAACTAACTAACTTTACTCTAGGTAAAAAAATTTCTTATAATAATATTATTCTTCAACCTTAATCTTGTTCTACAGCAATCAAACTGGAAGCCCATATTTGAGCCGGCGTACTAACTTAGTTCTGGGAACTTGGTCCCCCTTTAAGTTTCTACCATTTACTTTTCTGTAGCCTCATCTGGCAGCCTTTTGTTAACTATCATGCATACAATTTCTTGGATTTAAAGAAGAATACTTATTCATCTACTGTTTGGCGTCAGTGCCGAATAATTTGTTGGCCTAATTGGGAGCGCCGTTGAAAGTTGAGTCAGACACAGCGATGCGACAATCAAATTCATAATGGGGAGACGCGAACAAAGGCAAGATCAGAAAATCTTTCATTTGGCTTATAGGGCGCAGACATATCTATGGCAATGAATAGAGCCGAGCGAGCGGTCAGTGGGGCGTGCTGTAAATGGAGAAAAAAAAAACAAGAACAAAAACAACCGTTGACTAGCACAGATTCCAGCTAAAACTCAAGCACTTCACCCCGAAAGAAAACGAAAATATTTCAGCTGGAACCAGACCAAAAACAAAATACAAAAAAAATAAAAAAACAACAACAAAATAAAAGTGCTTGCTCATAATGCTTGCTATCATGGAATTCTGAATTGGAACAGGCAAAAAATGGCAACTTAGAAGAACTTGGAACTCATCATGGTTGTTTCTAAGCGATTTGTAAGTGAGTACACTCATACTCATACTCACACTCAGCACTCAGCACTCACTCACCACCCAGCCCAGTACTCAGCACTTAGCGCCCAGTATCGCTGACCATTTGAACAGCCTCTTGAATTTGTCAGCGCCCGCTCATTTGAGTGTTCATTCACATCAAGAGCTGTATGAACGCAAGAGTTTTTTTTTTGGGCAGCTGTTTGCTATTTATCTGTTTGTCGGTCCTCACATTTATATACTTATTTATCGCATATTGTTTTTTTTGTTTTTTTGTTTTTTTTTTTTTGGTTCTTATTGTGGTGCGAATCTATTATTGTCGCAGCAGGTGCTGTATTTGTTGGCTTAATTTGTCCAGTGCTTCAACAGCTGCTGCTTCTGCTGCTTCTGCTGCTGAGGCATTTTTGTGAATGTGGGTCAGCGCCACAGCAACTCTAACAACTCCACCAACAGCAACCAGCAACAACAACAGCCACAGCAAAACTGTGCCACAGCGCATTCAGTTACAACTGCCGCAGCGAAGCGGCACAAAACCCGAAACGAAATGAGCCACCAAATGGCTAAGAAAACTGATGGCCGAAATGTGAGACAGGATGAACAAGCATCTTGTTGTTGTTGTTGTTGTTGTTGCTGTTGTTGTTGTTGTTGTTGTTGCTGCTGCTGTTAAGCTTTGCATGTTTCTTTTTATAGCGTTGGTAGTCGTAGTAGAGGTAGATGCTCGTGTGTGTAGGCTGTAGGCAAGTTCATAACCAGCTATGAAAACCAGCACTGTGCAACAACTGAACACAACTTCTAACTAGTGCAAAGAATTTTGCATATTTGCTGAGATTCTAAGGAAAAAGATATAAATACATATTTCCAAATTGAGAAGAAAAAGAAGAAAATCAGGAATCATTAAATGACATATTTAGCAAAGTTAATAAGCAATCCAAATTTCATATGGTAGAAACATATAAATTTTGAAAGGAGAAAAACGTCATTCATAATACGATCGAGCATATCTAAGAAATGAATTGTGAAATTCATAAATAATTAAATATCACTCTAAATAAAATATAACACATCCTTCATATAGTTAATCATTTATCGCTTTTATTGCTATCGAGAATCGATTTGTGTCGATATTCGTTAAACGATAACGATCTATCTGCGTATGGTATACGAGGAGTAACATTCAAAATTTAAAGTTTCTAGCTCTTATATATTGTGAGCAGTTTCAAATTTAATTACCTTTAATATGCAAATCGGTTTCTTAATTAAAAGAGAAGAATAAATACTTTTATGATGTGTTTGAAAATTGAGAGAAAAAAAAGAAAATTTAAGTCACCTAAGAGCTTAACTTCAAAATGATCGTCTTAACTACACAATTTCTCCTCATTTTAAGTTTTGCTCTTCATATCCCGCAGCATATTAGTCATCTTTGCCGTTTTTTTCTCGCTTTTCACAAGTTTTCCCAAGCCCAAGCGTGATGTTCGCTGATCTTTAATGTGTCACTCACATGTTTTAGAGGATTTTTCTTTTAGCTGTATTCTAATCTAATCAAAATCGATTTCATCAATTTCCGCTACGGAACGTTGGCAACTTGATTGCCATCAAATGAAGTGAAATACATTGAAAAGTGGGCCAAGTAGAAAAAAGCTTTTAGCGCTTAACGTTTAGTTGAAGTTGTTTGCTGTTTTTGTTGTTATTGTTGTTGTTGTTGTTGTCGCTATTGGTTTTTTCTCATGTATTTTGGTTAGTGTTGCTGACTTTCTTAGCGCACGGCACAGCTCTGGCAGATTTGGGTCAGTTTTGTAGTTGCCTCCCCTTTACGCTACCCACCTCTTCCCCCTTCCAGGTGATAGCCAGAGCAGCGAACACGCATCTCGTTTAAATGGCGCCGTCGCTGGCCAACAGAATGGACGACAGATAACGACAGAGAAATTTCATTCATTTGCTGCACTTACGTCTTGCCTGAAATGTGTAATGATCGACTGAGAGAGGAGGGGTTGGCGGTTGAGAAGCTAGTTTCAATTTGCACAGCGCTTGTGGTTTTTTTTTTTGGCAAGTTGAATTTAAACGTAATTCAAGCTAATGTAAATGCATTTCGTTTTGGAGTTGTTGTTGCTGTTGCTGTTGCTGTTGCTGTTCTGCGGCAAGTTTAAGTCATTTGTTTGAAGCATGCAACGCGTACCGTTCTGGTAATGTGAAACCAGGCGGCAGCTAACTTTTATGGCTGCTTCTATTTCTTTCCGTTTTACGATTCGATTATAAAACAACATGTCATTTTTATTCAACATTATTATTACGTTATTTCCGGGGCTACGCAACATTAAACAACATGAACAACAAGAACAAATAAAAAAAAAACAATAAACTTTAATTTCAACAAAGTCAACTCGCATTTTTTGGCTTCTGTGGCCACTTGGAGATGTGCCCACTTGGGTGTATGCTTGAATGCATGTATGTGTGTGTGTGTGTGTGTGTGTATGTATGTGTGTGTGTATAAGAAGCTATAAAAACAGACGCCGGCCTGAATGGCCCTGTGGGTAGGTGCAGTGTTGGGGCAGCTAGTTACTTCTTTGGGGGCTGCTGCTCCGCATTGAAGTTATTTTTGCTCTTTTTTTTACACACCATTTATAAATATATGTAAACACACATATATATATATATATATATATAAATAAATATATATATTTATATATTTTTTTAATGCGTTTCTCATGCTCTCGGCCCGTTGCTTTTTGCTGCTGTTTGTCACCGAGTCTGTGTATTTTATTATGCCTGTGTGTGTGTGTGTGTGTGTCTTTTTCTTTTACACAAAATGCTTTCCTAATGAATTGGGTGACCAACAACGACAACGGTGGCAACGATGGCGGCCTGGTAATAACGGTTAATTGCGTTAATGACTTTAACAGAAAATATAAAGCGCAAGCATTAAAATAATAAAAAAAAAGTAAAGTAGCTAAAGTAGACAAAAAGAAAGAGCATTAAATGTGCCATTATGTGAGCGTGTGTGTGTGTGTGTATTTGTGTGTGTGTGTGTGTGCGAGAGAGAAAGAGAGAGCGTGTCCAGCTGGGTGGCTTTGGGGGTTGGGGCTGCGGCTGGGGTTGTGTTTGTGTTTGGGTTTGCTCGCCTGCATTTTCCAATGAATTGGAAATGTCGCAAGTTGTGCAAAGTCAAAGTCGTCTGCGGGCACTGACAGCATGTCAATGTTCAACTCATCCTACCAAATTACCACACACACATACACACTCACACACACATACATGTTCAAATGCAAGCAAAACTCATGTACAATTCACTCATTCTCGTGTCGAATGCATGGCATCGGGCAAGTTCGTTGCCTAAGTCATTTGTTTAGCGCCAACATTCGAAACAGAAGTGCAAACAATTTAAAGTCTACACAGAGTTGAGCTCTAGAATTGTCGTTGTCTTTAAGTTTATAAAATAATAAAAAAATGCTTAAATTTTTTTAAGTTCTTCTTTCGTTAAATAAAAGAAAAATATGATTTTTTGAGCAACAAAAACATATAATCTCCTTTAGTTTAATTACAATCAAGCAAAGTTCTTGAAGCTGCTTCATTCTAGACGATATTGCATAAAAGCAACTCTTCTGATTTGAAATAATCGGTTTTCATTTATAAAAATATCAGATTGTTATTTATTTGTTTATATAATCTTATTATTGATTATAACTTTATTATTTGTCAAATTTGATATATTCTGTTTAAAATTTTGTTAATCAATTCGATATTCAGGCTTATTGTTTATTGTTGTATTATTTATATGTAAATATGAAAATATTGTATGACATTATATCCTAAGCGACTTTGAATTCCAATTATTTGTTAAAATTGTTTGATTTTCAGATTTATTTATATTATAACTGCTTGTTTTTCAGTTTTCTTCGATTATGTTAAACAGAAATTTGCGTTCTATGCGTGATATATTCAATTTTCTCATTTTATTTAGTTCAACTGAAATTTGTTCAGTTTTTGAAGCACTTCTTATAAATATGGCATACAAAAAAAAATTTATAAAAAAAATGTAGTTTTTGCAACACTTTATGTTCAGATCTCTTCACAACTCAAATCAAATATTTATTGAGCATTCGTAAATGTATATTCCTTGCTTACCTTCGTTATGTTAATTTATTGCACAATAAATTCAATTAGAGTTTATTCAGTTGAAGTCGTTTGTTTCAGACGGATTTGTATTGCGTTTCGTTAAATTTCGTTTTGCGAGAATCCTTTCGCGTATGTTTTTTGATGATAGATGAACAGAAAAAAATGCTTGCACTTTCACACTTTGGACACTTTGTGGCGATGGGGGGGCTGTTGTTGTGAGCACAAGGAGGAGTCTTGTACTTTAGCTCGTACTCGAATCCGAATGCCACCAAATGTTGCAATGTTGCACACTTTCAAGTTCACTAGGAGCACACAGAGTTGTTGGCAAAAAAAAAAAAGAAGTTTGATGTAGTTTTTATGTCCACGCTGCTGTTAATGGTGGTGTTGCTGCTGCTGCTGCTGCTGATGCTGCTGATGCTGCTGCTAATGCTGCTACTGTTGCTGACTCGACGACGGCGCTGTTAGCACTTCAATTGCATTACGCGCAATGGCTGGTGGGCCAGCGAATGCGCCACTTTTATGCTTTTCTTAGAGGTCTCCACAGCGAAGAAGAACCAGCCGGGAGAGCGCACAAGAACAGCGGCAGAGAAAGCGACGTCGCCGTCGTCTTCGACATCATCAGCGTCGCCGTCGTCATCGTTGTAAGAAAGCCATGCACCGACGGCACCAGTAATGCAAACGCACGAAGCAAAAGCGAAGAAAAGCGCGAGCCCATTTCTACTTTACACACACACACACAGACACATACACACAGGCACACAGCCACGCTCACAGACACGGTCGAACGAGCGGTGCGCCTCTTCTGCAGAACAAGAAAGAGTCAAAATGCCAAGAGAACGGGAGAGCTCACTCTCCAAACTTACAATAACTACAGCGCACGCGCGCACACACACTCTCTGTGGAGAGTTGGTCTCAGCGCGACCTCAAGCTTAACAGCGGCAGCAGCAGCAGCAGCAACATTAACAGCAGCCTCTGCTCGTAGCATTGAACTTGAACAACAGAGCGCCAGCAGTTGGCTTGAGCTTGACTTTGACAGTCCCCCCCTCCCCATCACCCCCTAGCCCATTCCTCTGCTCGCACAGCATTCATTTACATGTTGAGACAACGGACAACTGCACCTGTTACAACGTATCGATTTGCATGGCTACCGTTCGGTGGGTTTAGTGTATTAGCTTAGCTTGGATCGCTTGTAATCTTGTAATCTGCTGGAGCCGTTGATCTACTACTGACTGATAGATATGCTAATGAATTGTGCCCAGTCACTGCAGCAATTCTGGCGCATGCTGCAATCAGTTCAGTGCCTGCCCAGCCTTACGATCAATATGGGGGGGCCACATACGGAAAATGATGAAAATGTGTTGAGCAAATATGAATAGATTAGGTATTGAGTGCTCAATCTCTGGAGAGTACAGTTAGGACTCTTACACCAAAAAAAAAACAACACTTTGTAAGTGTTGTCGAACGAAATTTGAATTTAAAGAATGGTTCTTCTCAGAAAAACAGCTGCAATTGGTTGTTAACTTGAAATTAGGGACTACATAGTTTTTTCTCCTTAAGAACAACTATTTGCTAAGCCTGGAATTAATCGATTACCAAAGATGGTAAGCTTTAGCTATAATTTTCAAATGTTATCTTGGTTTTATAATTATTAAGACAGAGATAATGTCTAATATAAGATTTATTTAATAAATTCATATATTTTTCTCACTTCAGAATAATTATTGTTTCTGAGTTAGAAATTGAAGTCCACATTTAAATATACTATGAATATATCAAATATCCGTTTTTGATATCTAGTCAGCATCGTATGTCGAGTTAGTTCGTCAGTCGAACCCCAACATCATTGAGCAATAAACTTGCAAACTTTTTAGCTTTTCAAGTATTGTAGTCGTTGTGGTTTATTTTAACAGTTTTATTTGGTTTTCTCACAATTTATGCGAAAAGAAAGTAGCCACAGTTTGTTGATTTTATGCCAATTAAAGCAGAGGGTGACAAATTCTGCGGCCTTTACCATAGAAATATGTTAAATAAAAAGAGAAAAATGTAATAACAAAAAAAAAAAAAAAACAAAATAAAAACAAGTAGAAAAAAAAAATATCAGCTAAAGCACCGAGTATATTTGCATTAAACATTAACGGAGTTGGCTGGCAACAAAATAAACTAGCTGGAAATCAAGAAAACAAACATTAAAGCTGCCCGCTTGCTCAAACTGCGACTGAGATTACTGAGTACGAGGAGTGGGGAGACGTTAGGAGCTGCCTGGTAGGAGACTGCGACTGCGACTGCGACTGCGACTGAGACAGCGGCTGTGGCTGTGGCTGCGGCTGCGTCTGCGGCTGAGTAATGAGAATTTAGTCAAGTAAACTCTACGCAGTCGCAGGTCATTGCCATGCCATGCTCAACGGCGATGTCTGCGCAAAATGTTAACAGCGGTCCTAACAGTGGCACTAACAGCGCAGCAAGCGCCGCAGCCTTGTAGAGTTGCCAGACACCCGTAAATCTAATCATAATTCATTAGAACGGGCATCAATTGAGCACCAGCACAGAACAACTCAGCACACAGCTCTCTGCTGGGCCTCATCGTCTTGACATAACAGAAAATGAATTGCCATGGCTCAAACTGAAGCCGACAACGATGACAAACACGAAGCCGAGTCGAAAGATGAAAATGGAGATGACGATGACGATGGCGATGGCGATGGCGATGGCTATGGCGATGGCCATGGCAATGGCAATCGCAGTGGAGACTTGACTTGAAACTGCCCGAGTTGACTGCAAGCGACAATAATTAAGATTGGAACGAATGGCAGTTCGTTGCTGTTGCAGTTGTTGCTGTCGCTGCTGAAACTGAAGCTGGAGCAGCAAGCCGCCGCGAAAGCGTAAAAAAATCACTTAAAATTTAGAAAATAACATTGGACGTTTTGGGTTCCGCATACTTTAAGTGCCGCTACTTAGTACACTGACAGTGTACTCCCCCACATATCTCCACATTTACCTGCCCACCGCCCGCCCCCGCATACTTTAGCTATGCTTGTTCGATTTGACAGCTGCAAAAATGAAAAAGCACCGTTGTTCTCTTTTGCAATTACTGCATATTGCAGTGAGCGCAGTTCATTTTGTTTTTGGCTGCCAGCTATTGGTTACGTCATACTTGAGATGGTAGCGTTCCAAGAGGTGTGGCTTATTTTTTTTTTTTTTTCATTTAATTTAAATTAGTAAATTTCATGACAATTTCATGTATGAGCAAAATATGTCCTCAACTTCAGGTGCAACAAGTCGTAAGTGTTCGTGTCACGCACCCATCTCTAACTGCCAAATCGTACCTTGCTTACCCGTGTCACGAACTCTATCTGTGAGTAAAATGTCTCCTTCTGGAATTTCCTCGCATTCCAAGCAGCTGTTATGACAATCTTAACTCACAGCTGACACAGTGGTTTTGTCCATAGATATTTTGTTGTTGCCTTTGAGATGTTGTTTCTGTTTGTTTGGATTTGTTCTAAATATTTGCAGCACGGCTTTGGTCATTTGCTGAGACGGGACAGCCTTTCTTTTTTGCTCACTTTTGGCGTGGTTTTGTTCTGTTTTGTTCTGTCTTTTACTCAACTGCTTCAAAGCCGGCTTTTACTTTTTCAGATAACTTTAACTTTGAGTTGGGTTCGGTTTAGGTGGCCGCTGTTCCGGTCTTGTCCGTCAGCTGTGCGGTGGCCAACAAAAACGTTGCCACAAAACGTTGCACTGAGCGTAACCTTTCACTTACCTGGCTAAACAAACATACATACGTGTGTACACATGTACATATTTATTTGTTTTGTGTTTGTGTGTTTATTTTGTGTTTGTTTTGTCTGTTGATTCGATTTGATTTCTCGTTAATTAGTTGTTATCATACATGCCAGTTAATCACAGACGGCACAGCCAGCCATTTACCGTTAACTTTCCAATGCGGCCAACAAGTTTTCGATTTGGCCAGCAAACAACAAAAGCCAACGCTGGCCACCACCAATCGACCAAAAGGTGGCCGGAAGTCGTCGAAACGATCCCCGATGATCCGAACAAATTCTAAACACGAGTAGTCGAGTAGTCGAGTAGTAAATCGTCGTCGAAGCTCAGAATTTGTGTACAGCCAAATGGTATTCATAATGGCCAGCCAGGCAGGCCATACTCATTCCACTTGTCTCTAAGCCTGGCGAAGATCTGCTGACGGATATGCAGGTATCAGCGGCAAGAATCACGTCTGCCTGTCAGATATGAAGTAACTTTCTGATGTGAAACAAGCTGCTGCAAAAGAAACGAAAAGTTTTACGTATTTATAGAAAGCAGAGTATTAATGCATATTTATATAGAGCGATATATATATATATATATTGGGCATCAGTCCTTCAACTTGAATACATTAAGTATATCCATATTTTTTGGCTACAGATCAGATCACCATATCATATATTTGTCATAGGAACTGCCAGTCTAAAGATAACTTCCTGTCAGCTGGGTTGATGGCTCCAAACTTTTCACAGCTATAATTTTATCAAGACTGAACCGACAAAAAAAAAATTGATCTATCGATGGTCAACCCCCTTCCCCCCTTATATGCGCTTCCAGATAGTTAAAATGCATTTGTTCGATTAAGTATCGACTTTAAGCAGAGGGTGTTTATCATATTGTTGTTCATGATGTTGTTGTTGTTGCTATGCTGCAGGGTTGAAGCCCGCACAGTAGCTCAAAGCAGCAGGCCGCTGCTAGCTGCACGCGCACAAATGTTCTGCCTTCCTTTTATTTTGATGTTTTGATGCTGGAGCGGAAGAGCAGAGCGGTAGCTGGAAACTCATTAGATGTTGAGGAGCTGCCAAGGTGCGGGTGTGTCTTTTGTTTTTTGTTGGATTTTTCTCAAGCCAAATCGTTTCGGTCGCTTTGCCACCGACATCTTCCATTTGGATTCAAGGTGTCTGGTTGCCAAGGCAACGATTTTGTAGCGATTCGTTTGTCGTGTCGCTTCGCCAGCCCCAAAACATCAACGCCACAACGCGTCTAATTAGTGCCCTGATGCAGCCAACAAGATGCGACGTCGACGTCGACAGCGACAGCGACAGCGACAGCGGCAGCTACAACACTCGAGCGCAGTCATTTATTAGGTAGCAGTGATGCTGATTTGCTGACTGATTGATGCGAAACACGCTGCACAAAGCCGTTTGTTGATTAACGAGGATTGCCGTAGACCGCTAAGGACAGTAATCGTGGTTGGAGTTGGACCTGAACTTGGATCTGTACCTGGAGCTGGACCTGAAATTGCAGCTGAATTTAAAGGAATGGCAGGCGAGCCCATTTAGTCACTAATTAATTTTTCAACAATTCCTAGACATTTCTGGCATATATCTTAATAATTTTTGGCACCGTCTGTTGACAGCTGAAATGGGGCGTGTTTGCGCGGGGGGAGGGTGTGAAGTGGCGAGGGGCATTTACATTCTGCCAATTCAAAATGCTGGCAGCCACACGAAGGCGAAAGATTCGACGTTGCGACGTTGAACATTGGCCGCAGCGACATCGACATGCGACGCGCACATCGATCATCATTTGCGGCACGAAAAAAGTGAAATGTTTGCAACAAGCTAACGTCAGGGGATGGCGGAGGATGGAGAGGTTGGTGTAGGCAGATAGAGAGAGAAGGAGAGAGAGCCGAAGGGCAGTTGATTCCCCGCCGCTGGAATTCTCATTTTCTCGCTGCTGCTGCTGCTGCTGCTGCTGCTGATAATGATGATGAACGTCTTCGTCTTCGTCTACGTCTATGTCTTGGTTGTGTCCATCGTTGCTGGGCATAAGAATTAAGCTGTAACTTTGCATTGAAATTAAATTTATAGCCTAGGCAGTAACTTGCCAGCAAGAAGACAAAATCCACAACAACAGCCGCAAAACAGCCATTAGAAAAAAGCAGCGAAATTGCAAGGAGAAAAAGACGAAGAAGAAGCACATAATAAACGAATCGCTCGAGACATTAACTCAAAGAGCTTTCTGAGCTATGGTGGACTGCATATTAAAGAGGGGGCGCTATTGCGGCGGGGCATGCACCAGACGGGGGCGGTGCTGGTGGGAGAGTGCCATGGCATATGATCATGTTAGTCGTCAGACATCGCATTCACATGTGAAAGTTGTACGAATATCAGAAAAATGCTTCAGTTAAAACAAAAATATATAAAAAAAAAAAAAAAACCGACACAGTAGAAGAAGAAGATGATGCAGATGCAGAAGAAACAGAATAAAATGCGCCTGTTGATGATTGCATGATCATCTCTAAAGATCATGTAATTTACTGCTTGTTATTATGGAAAATAATGATGATGGCATTATCAGCCTGACCCAAATTTTGCAGCTAGCTATGTATAGATACTTAGCATGGTCATTAAACAATATTAGTCTCATTTGACGAGTGATCTTAATAAGCAGCCAACCTATTGAAAAATAATATTACATTTGGTGGCAATTTTCTTAAATATTTCTATGAATTTGAAATGATTTAAGTTATTAACAGCCAATTTGTTAACAGTTCCACATTAGCTCTACAATTGCAATCCTTTAAGGGTCCAGCTTTTGTATCTACAAAACTTATTCGTTGATCTCAACAGAGAACCACTTTAAGTTCTAGGCACAGTATGTATAGCAAATCCGGATCTTAAATATGTATACTTATGAGTATTTGCTTTCAATAGGAGTGTATATATGAAACAAAGAGAGTGTTTGCCCATGTTGGCTTCGATCCCGAGGTTTCACCTTGCTTTGTGACTAGGGCCATGGTAACCTCTTTGGCCATTGTCCAGTGTAATTTGCATTATGTTCTAGTTTCCATTAATGTGTATATATTTGCTTTTCGTTTTTGCCTTTTGTATTTTCTATTTGCTTTTGTTTTTGAATACAAAAAGAAATACAAAAGCGAATTTGAAAAAGTAGGAAACATAAATGACTTTAAACTTCTACAAATAGTGCAAAGTTTGCTCGTCATTCTGGGACCGTTAGTTGGTCATACATAAGTATATCTAAATAACATATTTGGGCTAGACAGGCCACATCGGACGACGGACGGCAGAGAGCGGATAACTAAAGCGACCAGCGGAAGGGCAAACAAAAGACTTAGGCAACGAACGCGACGCGAGACGATGAGATGAGCCGGCTGCTCGAGGTTGCGGCATATTTCGAAATAATTATCGCCTTTTTCCATATTGTTCTAACGTGAAAGTAAAAACCGTTAAGAATTAATAACTATACAAAGTTTTTTTGGCCAACAAATTTGCTGAATACCAGCAACAACAAAGCAAAAGAGTGCAAAAAAAAAAGAAAAAATAAATAAACTGTGGAGGAAGGGGCAGTAAAACTTAAAAAAAAAAAAACTTTTTCTTTTACTGGGTCAACTTTTTGCTGTTTGTCGCTGTTGTTGTCATTTTTTTTCTAATTCTGCTGTTGCCTGTTATTTTATTATTATTTTTTTTTCAACAGCAACAACAGCAAAAGCAAGCCAGTCAAAACGAATGAAAGAACTCTATTTGATCTGTAAACGGCTGCTGGCCACGCACATGCGAATCAAAATGCCATAAAAATAATAAAACCACTTTGTGATTTATTGCGATTATCAATATGAAAGTGATACACGACCCAGAGACCCACAGAGCACAGATCTGCTACACGACCCCGCCCACCTACGAAACCAAATCGAATCGATTGAAATCCACACGGCCAAAAATAATGCTTATTAATTTCCATAAGAACGGATAGCAAACAGAGAGGGGAGCTGGAACTGTGGGCGTTTTGCTAGCGTTATGAGTCAGTTGCTAATAAAACTAATATCAGAAAGTTGTCCATCCAAAATGATGAAAGCTAAAAGTATTTTTTTTTTTTCTTCTTTTCGTTATTTGTGCCAACTGATTGATCATCTGCCAAGTATTTTATTCTTGTTTCCAATTCATTTCTTGGGTGGTCTGTGAAGATCAACTGGTATTCATATAGCAATAATTGTTACTCACTTTAATTGCAATTTGCTCAAATGCTTATCTATCTATGTATGTATTAAGGAGCGACGCACTCCCCGAGTTCATCCATCAGTCAGGTGGTGGTCTGTTAGACTTTTAGTCTAACATCCAGTTAGTGGACAGTTGAGTGTTGGCTGTTGGCCATCATTATCGCTTGCGAGCCATTATCATTATCATTAGCATTAAAATTAGCATTCGCTCAACAACAAAAGCGCGATGACAACAACACCAGCAATAACGATCATGACAACGGCGCAAAAGAACTGTAAAGCTCAACAGATACAGATAGATACAGCTAAATTTGAAGTTACAGATACAAATTCCATGACGTTGACTCTTCGCTGACAGTTTTTTGTCAATTTTTTTTTTATATATACATTTTTTTTGGGTACGGATATTATCTCTGTGAGATTAAAACTATAAATTACGAAGAGGTACAAATATCTGCCACAAACATCTGGCAGATATAAATATCAGCCAGTGCAAGTATCTGCTCAGAATGACCTATTTTAAAGGACAACAACTGTCAAAAGCTGTGTGAAAATATTAGGTATTTTATTATTTAGTATAGTTTATTATTTATTTCATTATAAGATTTACAGTTTTTTAGCCAATGCGTCGGTGTCATTTTTAAGAAAATTCGAGAAAGCAACGTTTCAGGTTTTGTTTTTGGAAAAATTCAGCTAGTCTGGCCAACTGAGCAGCCTATCTTTAGTGCCTATTTAGCTGAAGGTCATTTCGCGTAGGCGTAGCTGCTCACTTGGACTCAATTCGAAGTACACCAGCAAATCGCCAGACCACTTGCATCACAACTGCTTACTCCCACGTTCCGCTAGTAAAATCATATCAATTGCAATTCCCAAATACCCATTTAGGCCAACATACTCGTAATATGCCACAGAAAAAGAAAAAACAAAGAAAAAGAAAAAAACATTGTATAGAGATAAGATGGTAGAAAAACCAAAAGCAGTTTACTGACAGTTGACCAGGCAACAATTGACCGATTTCCATGGCCTGCTCCTGCTAACAAAGACCGCTGATAAATGAATGAGAGACGTTGACCAACACCATAACCAACTGAACAGCAGCAGCAGCAGCAGCAGCAGCAGCATCAGCAACATTGCTCCTAGTGGTAGTCACTGACCTAGAATGCAGCTTTAGCTTTTACTGTTGTCTCTGTTGCCCCTAACATTGCCGTTGTGCAAGCTGTCGCTGGCCCGGCTGCTGCTAGCTGGTGTTGCTGTTGTTGCTGTTATTGCTGTTGTTGTTTTTGTTATTGTTGTTGTTCTTCTTCTATTCTGTGTTCTATTCTCTCTGTGTTATATATGTCGCCGCTTGCAGCGCTTTGAGTTGCTGACTGCTAGCTGCTGAGGCTGAGGCTGAGGCTGTGGCTGTGGCTGTGGCGTTTGCGTTCCATGACTTTGGTTACCAATACCGTTTTGCTGGCAACTCCAGCGCCAACTTATTAGCATAATCTCAGCGTTTGCAGACCCACAGCTGGCGTCGCAGTCGCAGCTGGCAACACTTATTATACCTGGCTGCTGCTGCTGCTGCTGCTGCTGCTGCTGCTGCTGCTGCTTGTGGACGGACTAACACTGACTTTGGCAGTGGCTTTGGCTTTGGCAGTGGCACCTCATCATCGGCGGCATCAATTCGCCCGCTTGATGCATCGCTAGTTAGCGTGTGAAGCGAACTTGGCCAAATCCAAAGCCGTCTGCTAGCTGAAACAAGCTCTTGGCCTGTCTGATTCTGCTGTTGCGGCTGCTGTGGCTGCTGTGGCTGCTGCTACTGCTGTTGCATGTTTAGCATTCCACTGCAGAGTCGAATTCAGATTCATTTCGTTTCGTTTGGTTCGGTTTTGGTTTTGGTTTGGGCTTCTTAAGCTGGAAATTAGAAGAGACCCAACTCGGCCTCAACTCTACCTCTGCCTCTGCCTCTGCCTCTGTCTCTGCCAATGCCATTCCTATTTATATTCCTTCTCATATTTGTATTGGCATAATTTCTGGCTTTTATGCTCTCTACCAGCATGTATGTGCCTGTCTGTCTGTGTGTGTGTGTGTGCTTGTGTGCCATAACGGCATTTATAACCTTTTCATTAGCTTTTTAATTTGAAACTCAAATCTGCCTCACATTGTGTCTCTGTATCTCTTGTGTCTCTTCCCCTACCCCTACGCCTACATATCCCACAGCAGCTCCCCTTTACTCTTCCTCTCCGAGCAACCGTCGCACGCCATTAACTCGCATAATTTTCGGTTAGTAAACTTTTTCGCATCACTGTATAGATGATTTTTGCCTTCTTTCTTTTCGTGGCTGGGAGTAGACTTTATTCCATTTGATTGTTGTCTCACACTTAACTGTCATTTCTTGGCCATGTTTAGTCAGCTAATATTGAATGAGCGGTTCGTTGGCTGTTTTTGCAAGCCTTTTTTCGTTTTCTATTTGCCCATGCAAATAATAGTTCTGGATTGAGTTCAGTGATTAGACGTAAAGTGCTCGCTGATAGTTGAACTCATTACTGTCAACTCAAATAAATATTGAAAATAGATACTAAATTGCTAATTGGAAGTTTGTGTTATTGATATATGTGGGCATATATTGATCGAATTATTAGAAAATATATATTCAAAGCAATATTTGATGGTTAACGACAGTTGAATAAGAACTGCAAAGCAATTTAGAATTGATGAGTGCAATGAAAAATTATTAGTAAAATTGCAATAGATTATAAAAAAAAAAACAAAACAAAAAAAAGTAATCACTTTAAATTCAATAGTAAATATATTTATTATTCATTAAGTAAGCATCGAAATCACTCTTCCGACATATCTGCAATTATGGATCTCTCTAGGTAGCTACCATCATGCTTCACACACTCCCTCCTCCATGTTCAGTATGTTCTTCCTAATGTATGGAAATACTATTAAACAATGCTCCCGATTGTTGTTATTGGACATACCAAAAACAGATTAATTAAATTGCTCAAGTTGATTCGATTGATTAAGTAAAGCCTATTAAATCTTTGAACTCTTATGACATCATTTAAAAAAAAAAATCAGAAAAATTACTTTCATAGAATAATGAGTTTTCTACTGACAAAATGCATTTCATGTTTAGTTTCTCTCGCGGCATAGGCATGGCATGGTTACATCTAAAAATCTGTAAGTACATGGCTTATTAAACTGCTGACCAGTTAGACGCTGGTCTGCCTGGGTGATCTCAATCATTCAACTTCACAAAAAGCCGACAGCCAGCCAAATATTGAGAGAGAGAGAGAGAGAGAGAGAGAGAGAGAAGAAATATAAAGAAGATTTCACTGGTGACCGAAAATGAAAACGAAATTAATTTCACAATTATAGCAATTAAACGCGAAATAAATTGTGTTTTAAGATGCAGTCAACAAGCATACAATGGCCAAACTTGCCGCCCTCACCGAACTGCCTACCAACGTTCACACACACACACAGCTGCCCCTCCAACGAAGCGGCGCACAAACGCATAGAATATGATAAAAGCGGAAAACAAGTAATGATCTACGCACTTTTCATTACCCGTGTCCGACCCTCGTCGTTGCCGATGTCGCCGCTTGTCCCCTAACCCTAACCCGTCTCCAGTGAATGTCATCTCTATTAAATTCCGAAAGTCTCATTTGACGTCTGATTAGCTAGACGACTGAGCTTGTAACGCTCTGCTGCATATCATTTCAGCCTGTACATCATTCAATCATTCTGCTCTTCTATATAATCATAGTGTCATATTATTGTTATTATACAAAGAAAATTCTTTCTTAAGCTCTGTTTTTCAATTAAAACCCTCTTGTTGTGTTCTTTAAGTATTCTATTTGTATGTTCTTCCTATCCCACTATACCATTTTAATTGTTCTTATTATTCATTACTACACATCCTTCGCTAAATTCATTTTCTATTTTATTTTTGTATTTATTTATAAGTTATGGCATTTTTCTACTTATGTATTATATATTGCGTATATTAGATTACTTCTAATTTGATATTTTATATTAATTAAGTTCATATAGTGAAAGAGTATTCAAGTTTGGTCTCCATGTCTCTTGAAAACGTTGGCTGGCTTTTCATGTGGCGGCGCATTGTAGACGTTGTGGCATTGAGGCAAAATTTCACTTCAAAGAAAGGGCACAAATGTCGGCACAACAGCGCTTCCGTCGATCTTGACGTCGCTGTCGATGGCAAACATAGCTGAACCAAACACAACACAACTCAAATGAACTGAACTGAACTGAACCAAACCGAACCGAACCGAACCGAGCTGAGTTTAGTGGAAATAAAACTAAAACTTGGCGGAAGATTGTCGCTCTGTGTTTCTATTATTTAGACGTAGACCGACTTTTATTTTTAGACGTTGCCTTTCTTTCATTTCGTTTCGTTTCGTTTCGTTTTTACTATTTTCGTGTTAAGTTGATTTTATTTTAATGTCCAGTTGCTGCACCGGCCACAAGTAGCCAACTTAACTAGACGCATTTCTGGCCAGATTGTTTTTTTTTTATTTTTATTATTTTTATTTTCTTTCGGGCATTGTTTAAGCACAGCAGAGAGTACACTCGTAAAGCTGTGATGGTTTGGGTCTGCACGTGTCGCACGTCTGCTTTCTTGTCATGGTCATCGCCACTCATTGAATCTAATGGGTTTTACTTTCATTACAATTTTTGACAAATGTGTGTCCAGAGGCAGTTGTCACCACTGTCGTTGATTTCACTCACCGGCCCCAATGAAACAATTTACACAAGTCAAATTAAATGTGTGTGTATTTGTGTGTGTGTGTGTGTGTGTGTGTGTGTGTCTTGTCTGGTCTTGTATTGTCTTGTTTTTTTATTGTCTATTCTTGTGTTGTGTGGGAACCCATAAATCTCAGCATATCATTGGCTCTTGTGGTTGCACGTCCAAAGAGTTTCTGCAAACATTTTTAATAGATATGCGCCAGAATAAATTCCTTTCGTATACCGAAAAATATATATTTTGCTTAGCTTGGACACCATACCCCTACTTTTTATCATCTAGATGGGAAACACTATACATAGTAGTTTTAGCCTATAACTGTTCTTTAATGCAGGTATTCCCAAGAATGTAATGTTTTAAGTAAATATGGTGACATATCATTTGGTGATTACAGAGATCGATAGCATTTCTATCTATAATTTATGACCACTTTTCTAACATACATAATACGTCTGCAATCTTCTATAAATCTTCTTGAACAAGAGAATCTAAAGATATTAATTGGAATTCTTAGCATACTTTTTAAATTAACTGAAAAGAGTGTAGCATTGATTATGCATTTGAATGTAGTCAATCGATTTATGAATACCCCTTGCATTTGATTTATTTGATGTATCCAACTGACTAATAAATGCCTCAAGAAACAACGCAGACAGCCGCAGCTCTTTGGCCCGTAAGCTAGTTCGATGGGTGAAAGTGGTAAGCCGAAAACAAATGACATCGGATACGGATCGGATTCGGTTTCGGCATTGGACTTGCTGCTCCGCAAAACAACAGGTTGCTGCGCAGCTTAGAAGAAAATAGTTGTGATATCTTCAGTTAAAGCCAATGTGTCTAAGTCTTGGATATGGAAATAAGGAATCTATATATATATATTTATATAAACATTATTGCTAAGCAGCTGTACACAATTTATAAAGAGTTTGGTAGAAAAAAAAATCTATTAAATATTCTTTAACTTATTTGATTTATTTTTACACACATATTTGATTAACAACGGTTTATATATATAAAGAAAACTAGTTGCAGCTTCAAGCTGCAACTCGAATACCCTTTAATGCCCTCAATCTGAAACGAGGCCATACAAATCGAGACAATATGCAAATGATGCAATCACAATCAGTCGCTTGTGGGGCTATAAATTATGCAGCGTACACGAATGGAGTAGCTAATAGAACCACTAAGTCAGACGATTATGACCCGTTAGCTAACCGAAATACACTTGTGGCACTGCTCCCTACAAAGATATACAATCTGTGGCGCTATCTTTGAATTTAGAGTCCCAAGAGATTCTGTGCTGTTAACTAATTCTGTTTATGATTCAAATTGTAATTGTAATTTAAGTATTATTTTTGATTCTGATTCGGATTCGGATTCTGATTCTGGTACTGGTACTGGCTGTTTCTAGCTCTCTATTTTTGGTTGTGTTTGTTGTTGTGGCTCTTTGCCATGTAATGCGCTCTAAGTAATCGTAATGGCTGCGGACACCATCTGTGGCACCGGATATGCGGCAAGAGAGACAAAACAACAATAAATTTAACGCGGCGGCGGCGGCAGCGGCGGCGGCGCAGTCAAGAAAGTGAGAACAGTTATGTAGTGTAACTGATGCCGTTAGATAGCATTTTCCACATACAGCAGCTAGAACAAAAGACCAAATCCCAAACACACGGCAACAAAATAATAGACACCCAGACGTGGATGAAGACACCAAAAGCCAAACGAAGCAAAACGCTAAACAAAAAAAAAAAAAAAAAAAAAATATACAAAACAAAAAAAGAGCCCTAAAACCAACTGAAAATGTCCAACATTGTGGGGGCCTGGCGAAAAACTTTCTTCGGTAATAACGAAAATAAAAAGCAATAGATGAAAAAAAAAAGAAAAGAAAACACCAAAATGATTCTAAGTGCATTTGTCGCCGTTGGCGGGCTCAGGCATCTTTGACTTGGACCTGGCGAAAAGGCTGTGAAAAAATTTGTTCGTTTCTCGTATCGATTTATTCCACAGGTCGATTGATGGCTTTGGGGCTCACGTTTCTTAGTTTCTGATTTGTATACCCTATATAAACAAATGTTTTACAATGCTTCAAAAACTGTGTGCAACCAATCAAAGCAACCAATCCGCTCAACAGCGTTTCCAAAACTATTGTCTTGATTTTCACCAATTTGGTATCATTTATCTTGTGAAAATTTCACAGCGATTGATCAAATCTATTTAGGGTATAGAGTGAGTCGAGAGGAAGAGTACCACCCTAACTACAGGGTAACCGTTAGTCGTTGACTGAGATCGACACCATTCTTACACGATGCTCACCACATTTGCAAACATTTTGCTAACACCGCACAAAATGGGCACAACCTGAGCCTGTGACCAACTTTGAGTCGGGATGTGAGCCAGAGCCCATAGCCGCAGAGAGATCGTCTGCCTCTTGAGGGAAGAAAGTGATTTCTGGTAATTGGCGGCTGACAAACGGTCAGTGAAAGACACCGTTGGCGCGGACACGAAGTCAATAAACAATTTTGTCTTATTATTTTCTCAATTTGCTAGGAACCAGGCAATAGGAACCGTTCTAAGCGCCAGTCAAATGCAGTGGTTAAGACGACGAAAATGTAACAGCAATTGTAACTGCAACTGCAACTGCAACTGCAATCGCAACTGATATTGTTGCAACAACTGCTGCTGCTACTGTAGCACGCAGTCAGTCGAAGATAAAAGTCATCATTTGCAGGGGCTTTCGGGCATTTGATTTATGAACTGTAGAAGCGGAACCAGCAGCCAAGCGAGCAAATGCATGGAACGTGCTGTGACAATTGACAGTTAAATGCGTTTTGTTCAGTTAGGAATCATAAAGAGAATGAAAAAAAACGAAGAAGAAGTCGAAGAAAAGATTAAGTAAGAATACGCTAGTAAAAAGGGCTCGACTACAAGATACTCTGAACCCAGATCTTTAACCAGAAGTAAGTCACGTCTTAGATATATTGAAATTAGCATGATACAAAATTTGAGTACATCCATTAAATGTGTGTGTTGTATGCGTGCTTATATATAGATGTATATATAGATGATGTACAGAAAATTAGGCTTGCTGCTGCCTAAGCATGATTATGCCAAATAAAGTAAACTTGATCTGAGAGAGAAATAAAATTCCAAATTTGTTGTCTCGGACTGTTGCCAACAAGTCTTGTACAACATCTTTAAACTCTGTTGCCCATTGTCAGCGGGTTCAGCGTATAAAAAGAGAAAGAATTAGTAGTACTCCTAGTTGTAGTAGTAATATATAAATATCTGCAACAGACGTTATGATGTCATCATCAAGCCCAGTGCCAGAACTAACTCATATATATAAGTATAGAGTACCATTTACTGGAGGTGCTGTAAGTATCTGCAGACTGCCATCAGCTATGGCAAACATACTGTAGCAATTTTCGTAGGCCTTGACTCGAAACCAAGCGATCTGTGATTAAGAACAATAACAAAAACAATAACAACCATCGCAAAGACATTGACATCGAATACACTTGTCTAGCTGCGAACCATGAAGATGAACATTCCACATCTGCACATACATTTACTCTGCTTTAGGTTTAGATTTGTATGTGTTCATTAACTGTTAGAGTTAACAAACTAAATCGGAGCAACAACGCTGTGGCTATAGTCGCACATCTCTTCGTATTACCCAAAGCAAGGTTCTGGAACCAATTCCAATGCTCAGCCGATTAAATCTAAAGACAGTCAAGTACTACTTCAAATGTGCTTGTTATAAGCTGCCAAACATAAAAACTGTTATTAGATATGTTAAATAAATATATTAAATATACTACTCAATAAATAAATTACTACTGAACAAAAGCTAGAACAAGTAAAAGTCTGATGAATGACCTCTATTGAGCATGCCAAATTGATGATATTTATTTACTTATTTTCAAATTATGATATTACTTTGAAACACATAATCACATTGAATAATGGAATCAAAGTACAATTAAAATCAGTTTCAATCGACTTATTTCTCAAATGACAATAGCACTTACCTATAAAGCCGCTTACCAAGAATTGTTTGGAATGCAATTCTTAACGAATTGAAGTAGATTCAATTCAAGCCCAAAAACAAACCAACTTTTAGATCCATGATCCATTACTATAAGTAGACTGTACAGTCACAAGATCGTGGAAAGAGAATTAGGAATATGTAATGCAATTAAATACAGGTTACATTTGCATTGCCCGAATTGGTAATACCCAAAAAAAAAAGAGTTACGTGCTTAGGTATAAGAACAATATGCAGACGGTCGGCTTCATCAATCATGCAGTTGCTGGGCTAGAGGAGGGGGAGAATGGTTATGTGCAATAAGGGACGTGTCAGTGACTGAGAACCATTAAGCATTGTCAAGTCATCGAAATGGGTTAGTTCCTGCAATTTGTCCATATTCGAATGCAGGCAAATGTACCGCTTGGGGCAACGCCAGGCTGTGGTCCACTTGCAACAGCAGGCTGTCCGGTTGCCTGATTGCCTGCTTGCCTGCTTGCTCTACGGCTCTACGGTAACCAAATATGGCAAATGTCTGCGACACCTTTTGCAGCAACTGCAGCAGCGGCCGCAGCATTTGCTGCAACTATGCTAGTGCAACATTTGGCATTGTTTGCGAAATCGACACCGCTTTGGCATCACCACCACTGACACAGTTATGTGCAACAAAAGATGCGCGCTGCTCCAGCGTCGTCCACAGCCTGGATGTGCAGCACACAGCAAACGCGGCGCAAAGGTTTGCGGCTAACACGCAACTGGGTCAGCAACGTTGCCGCCGTCATTACATCAATGCCCGATTTGAAGCTACACTCAGAAAAAACTTCTTTTTTACATTCTATCTATCGAATAGCCAGGTTTTTCAGTTGAAAATTAAAATACATTTAAGAAATAAATTTCTCAAACACACAAATTTTTAAGGATTGATTGATTTTTTATTTTTAAAAAATTGTTTCGTATATTTAGAAATTATATTTAGAAAGAAAAAACATTTTAAATATTATTTTCTCTGGCTGTAAAACAAGATTCTTTTACTTTAATTATTGATATACTCCGATATATTTCGAAACCCGGTTGGGATTCCTGTGCAGTAATATTTTCAGAGCGATTTTGAAACGAGAAAAGAAAAACGATTTTAATTTCAATGCAAATTCTTTTACGAGTGTAGGCAAATATGCAAAACACACACACACACACACGCACAAGCACACACAGTGTACGGTGTTCTGTGTGTGTGTGTTTTTTAGTGAGTGTTAGTTGATTATTGTTGTTGTTGTTGTTGTAGTTGTTGCCGCTGATGCCTTAGCTTCAATACGCGTGAACGAGTGTCACATTTGCCTCGCGGAATTGGAGCAAATGTGCGCGTGAGGGCTGCCAACAGTCAACCTGTGTGCCTCCCGGAGCAGCTAGCCCCTCACCCCCATTTACTCCACTAAGCACTCTGCTCCAGCTTTACTTGGCCAACTTCATGACCGTCTCCATTTGCTCTTATTATGCGCGCGCTCTCGTATTATAACGGTTCGCAATTACCATTCACCGCTACCAACTCAAAGCGCGCCCCGTTGCCGCTAATGTGGTTGCTTGCCATCACCGCCTTCCGCCATCAGCTGCTTGCCCCACTCCGCACCGCCCATGGCAATGGCCTGCCTCTGCCTCTGCCTCTGTCTCTGCCTCTGCCTCTGCATGTGTCTCTGCCTGCTGCATAATTAGTCATTTTCCTGGAGCGCCTCCCGCGCCATTGTTGTCGCCGTTTGTCGTTGCTCTCATTTTGATATTGTACTTATTCTCTATAGCTCGGTGCAGCTCGATGTGCTTTGTTTTCCAAGCTCACTTCTAATGGGCCGCACTCTTCACACGCCCCCACGGCAGACACCAAGACTCTAGACTTTAGCATCTTCAACCGCAACTACAGTTGGAGGAGTCAATTGGCTCAATTGCAGTCCTCAAGCGTGACAGAAATGGAGCACAACGACAATCAAATGACATAAGCCCAGGCCATAGACAAAGATCGCACTAGTAGTCAGAGAGAGAGAGAGAGAGAGAGAGAGAGAGAGAGTGGGAGAGAGAGAGAGAGAGAGAGAGAGAGAGAGACCGAGAGAGATGGGGCAGGCATGACGAACGAATTGTGATTGTGTTGTTGATGCGCCAATTTGTTGCCCATCTCTGATGAAATCATTTTAAATAGTTAGTTAGTTAGTTGGTTGGAGGTAAATGTTTCCTTATGCAACAAACCAATTCACAGGTTTTACTACTTTGCAACTTGCCAGCTGGAGCAGTTTGTGTAAGTGCTCGGTGAACCGTTAACTGCTTCATTCGTGCATCATTCATGATGAGACTCATACCGACTTCATATTATGCACCAGAACCTCAAGTCACGCAAGTCCACGACCTACATATGAATGAATATACATATACATATATGTACATATGATTGTAGCATAACATAACGACATGGCAAATAGTTAATACCACAAGCACTTTAGACTATCTTATCATTATGAGTGAGCAGCACTGATAGGTAAAATAAATAACTGTAAATAGGTGAACTTTATACCTTTATTCCCATAATTTTTATGGCAATTCTCTTACTTGTATTCTAATAAACAATTTCTTTCATAAATCATAATAATAATAACAACAAAATAATAATTTATTATAACAAGTCATAAATTTTATGCAAAACTAGAAATCATGATTTTTCACAAATAAAATAAATAAAAAATAAGTGCTAATCGAATAAACATAATAATAATGTTGCAGTATTCACAAAATTGTTGAATATTTTTATTCATTTCCCCTGGTGACTCCGGCAGAGACTGCTGCCCTTTGGGAACTAAATGTGGAGTCGTATGATGAGTTTGATGAACTTCTCAATAATTTGCATTGGTGCATTGGTCACAGGTCTAAACTAAACGCGGATATGAAATAAGATTGAAATATGCGCGATAAGTACACGGAGTACTTGATGGCAGCTATGTACACTTGGCTGGTGCTTTCGAAATCATGTTGGAGTCTCGAGCGTGGACGAAGCTGGTGCCACTTGAGTTGCACATACATACGAAGTTGCAGTTCCATTTTCGCAATAGATTCCAATACGAAAGATGGAGAAAGAACGAGAAGGCCGGCAGGTGGGCAAGTGGGCAGCAACAGCAGGAGGTATGCTTAGTGTCAGACGTGCTGCGGTTCCCATACCATTTTATCCTATCCTATCCCATCCCATCCCATCCCATCCCATCCCATGCCATCCCATCGAATGGCATGGCAGCCCATCTCTTAGCCTATTTCCATCCAAGTTGATCTGCAGCATATTTGCTCGTCCGCATTTCTAGTCTCTTTTGCTCATTTGTCGCTTCGCTGATATTCGCTGACAGGCGGTGAGCATTGCGATTCCAACTACAATTCTGCTCACACTTGAATCAGTGCATCAATCTGTTCATCAGTCAGTTAGTCAGTCAGTCAGTCAGTCGCACAGACTGCACTCCCGAGGCTTTTAGTGTCTGCATTCATAGTTACAAGACTTCTTTTTTTCTGGCTTCATTTGCAAACGATCGAATCTTGAGCAGCTCTATCGACTAGACACGCCAGCAGAATACGCGTGAATGTTCTCAAAGATCTACATAGATTAACACAGTCCCGGCTCAAGTCCAGTCCCAGCCAGCAGTTATGTGGATGGACTCGATGGTCGTGATGCGGGTGCGTGCGGTGGTCCAAGCCGATGCCAAAACATTCCAAGATACTCTGCGGGCCACAATAGCCGACGGCAAAACGTTTAAGTGCAACCTCAAATCAACACGACACCTTCATACCCTAGAAATAATCTTGCGTTATATATTTGCAAATTTTCTATTTAATATGTATATCAATTCGTTGACAAATCATACATAATTTACTAGAAATTAATAGCTGAATTCCACTGGTCAACATCAATGCCAATCTTATTCTATGTTAATCGTTAACATGTGAATGACAAATCCCAATACGAGCATCAGACATTTCCACACATTCATTTATAGTAGAATATGTACATACCTGTGGAATTAACGTCATTCAATACATTCTCAAATTGACAACGTTAACATGTGAGTGACAATTTAACAAACGCTTCCATTCCTACACATTCATTCAGAGCTGACACATTGATTTATGGGGAGAAATGCACTTGCGGTAGCAAAAGGCATTCAACACATTCTCCAAATGGTAACTTAAACATGTGAATGCTAGATTACCAAACATTTAAAAATAACCATTCGATCCGCAGCGAATGAAAAATGCATAAAAATATGCATCTATAACCGGAACAGCATTTCCTTGACGAATCCTCCTGCTATTTTATAGATGTTAAGTGTTCTGTCTCTGTGATTTCTATCCTCCTCCAAATCATATTTCAGTTATATGTTAAAACCGAACCTTCATGGAACCGAATCGTTGGTTTTTCTAATCGTTAACAAATTCCTAAAGTTAATTGACGTATTTATCACTTTCTACGCTCCTTTAGTAAACAAAATAAAAAAAAAAAACCCATCAAGTTTCCTTGGTTTCTTTTTTTTTTTTTTTTTTTTTTGATTAATTTGTTGTTATATGCGGCGTTAACACCTGGACAGAGCCTGGGCAGATTCCATCAGCAAGCTCATCAATTTTAAAACTTAAAACTATACGAAAAAATTGCAAAATGGGTGTTTGGGGTCTGCTGGTGATGAAGATGCGGATGGAGATGTTGTTACTGCTGTTGCTAATGGAATTGGCGAAATTGGCAAAGTAAAATCTGAGCATTATACCACCAGCGCCCAGTTTAGTGCAGCAACGACCCGTTTATTCGTTGAATTTTTCCACTAACCCCCCCCGCATCCCACGTTTTTCCACTCACCCTTTTTCAATTGTTGCCCCTGCCCCTTCCCACCCCACGTGGGGGGAACATTTTGTTGCTGTTGCTTGGCTCATTTAGTTGCCAGTTTAGCTGCAGAGTGGCTGTTGCTTGTCTGTCACTTAGCTGGCAGTGAGGCTTTTGATGCCACTATATAATTTTTGGCCTAATGAAGCATAAAATCGCAACAACAACAACAACAACAACAACATCATCATCATGATGAGCATTCTGAGTGGCTCATTGTCACTGCCAGCAACTAACTGCGTTGCAAGTAAATTCTTTAACCAGTTGCCAGTTGGCTGTTTGTGAAAGTCGAAAACCGCAGATCAAGTTGGCTGGGCAATCGTGTTTACCCTAGAGTAGGAGTCACTAGACATAGCCATTGCGCCTGCAGGTCAGGTGAGAAAAGGGGGTACGAGGTTTGAACGGGGTTGAGGGGTGTGATGGGATGATGGGGGTGTGGGGTGTGGGGTTTGGCGGGTAGGGAAATGGCATAGACAATGTGACGTTGCGGCTTCACTGGTTAACTGGCATTTGCAGACGGCCGCGTCTCTGGCGTACTTGAATTTCGATTCCCATAATTTTGCAAATTATGCAGAAACATTCACGCACACACACACACACACACAAAACGGACACACACACACACACACACACACACACACACACACACACACACACACACATACATACACAAGTCGTAGAAACCTGGCCCAAGACATAGCTAAACGCAACAGATTGCGGTCTCTGTGAGTGGCCCAGGAAATGGACATTGACGACATCACAAGACAACGGCGGCAGCTACATCTCTGACTAGCATGTAGGAGAGAGAGAAAACCTGACCATGTCGACCCATAAAAATGCTCGTTATGCCAACAACAACAATGGCAAACAAAAGAAATTGCATTTTGTGGCATTTGGGCATCCTTCATCAAAGTCAGTTGAGCGCAGTCATCATAAACATATAAACATGCATATACATATATATATATATATATATATATATACAACTATAGTTATAATCTGCTGCAATTCTGCTATTCTGTTCGCGATCAGAGCTAAGGTATATATGGTTGGCATTGTAAACCCGTTATACCCGTAAAGGGTATAACGCTTATCCACTCCAACTAGGCGAGGCCCCAAAATCGTTATTTTAATATCTTTCCCATATACTTATGTCGTCTATATTAAGTTTATGCTAGTACGAAAAATTAAAAATGAATGATAAAAATAAATCAGATTTGAAATTTAGTAAGAGTTATTTCTAAGCAGGCGTCGGAACGTCATATCGGTAAGTGGTTCAGAACAGAAGATCTTAAAAAATTTAACTCAAAAATATGAAATTCCTACTTGAAGTATCTGTAATCGAATGTAAATTATAAGTAGTAGAAGTGATAAAAATCTATATCCAAACAGATTAAATTAAAAATTGGCCAACTTCTTAAACGATATGCTTCAGTCACGTTTACTACTACTAATATATCTCCTGAAATGTTACAACGTTAAATATATTATATTATTATATTTATTATTATTATTATATTTATAGCCCGCTGAATGCACAAGCAGAGTATCTGGCAGTCGTTAACTGCACACGTTCTTAGAATTGTTAGTTTTGATTGTGAGTGGCAACACTTGTTCTGACTGTCGTTTCTGACCCTCTTAGTTTCATTATTTTTTTTCGTTTTTTTTTTTTTAAGGCAGTGCCATTTGAGTTGAGCTTGTCAGAGTGCCAACACTTTTGAACTTGGCCTTGAACTTGGCCCAAAAGGAATGATCCCTGGCTCAATCAACATCAACTCCGCGCTCCATCTCCATTGCCATCATCATCATCATCAACAGTGATGTTTGCTGGACTACTGTGAGGCAAATTGTCTGCCCATCCAAAATGTACTTGATAGTTTTGGATGCTGCCAGATGCTGGAAACACTTGCACCCCATCCATACATATTTCCATTTCCATTAGGGCAGCCATCTTCCTCGTGGCTAGGGGCTCCGGCATTTGCCATTACCATTAAAGCCAATCAATTCCGAGCTCAAGACGTCCATCAAAATTTGTAACAAGCGCCCGCAGCGCACTGATCTCCAGCTGTAGCTGGATTTGGGTTTGGTCTTAGTCTTCGTCTTCGTCTTCGTCTTGAGCCTGGTTCTATATCTCTCTCAGCGAGTGTCTGGAACCGAACTGGCAGCTGAGCTATTTGACAGCGCTTGACGCGCAAAATGATTAACATGTTGGTTGGGCATTGGCTTGAACAGGCGTTGGCGGCGCGACGAAAGCCGCCAACAACAATCAACAAACAAACACCTCAACTGCTGAATCACTGCATCAAGAACAGCTCAAAAGAGGGAGCAGGGTTCAGCCCACGCACCTAAAAATGCCTTAAGCCATCACAGCTTTATCGATGGCCAGCAATTTGCGCACCTTGCAGCTTTTCTTCTAGGAGCACATCAGATGGAAACCCATAGAAACGATTCTTATCGTCAACAGAGATAAATGGGAAAAGCGAGTGAGTAAGCAAGCGACAGAGGCAACGAAAACAAACCCATTAAATATAGTATTAGTATTAGTAATAGTTGTTCAATGTTTTAGTTTTTTATGAATTTTACGAGTTCATTTTTAGCTTGCTGGGATGAACGAATAAGTTTTTTTTAGATTGTCTAACTTTGATGTTTGACATAGTCAATTAATTTAAATTCGATTCATAAATTATCACATTATAAGAATATAGGAAAATTGAATCACAGCAGATCATTTGGGCCTGTATTCAATACAATATTATTATTTTTATTATTTATTTTCATTATTATATTATCTGCATTTTAGTATGAAAGCTGCTGAAATATACATAAAACACATACATATATATATATATATACATACGTATAGGCTGCCACAATTTGTATAGCATGTACGATCAGTTTATTATGGATACCTTTGAAGTAACCGCGGCGACTTTCCAATGCACTAATTAAGTGAAATCATTTTGCAAATACATTTAATTTTTTATTCTTTTCTTTTTTTATTTTCTTCTCTAGTTTAGTTATTTTTGGCTTTTGCCAAATCATTAAAAATAAGTGATTGAAATGAATTGGAGAAATGCAAGAGTGACGGGAATTGCAGTTTTAATAATATGCGGCTAGCAAAGCATTCACAACCAAAACAGAGACACAACGACCACGACCACGACCACCACCAGCAGCAGCAGCAACAGCAACAGCAACAGCAACAGCAACAGCACCATTACTGTGGCTGACGGATGTGGCAAGGCAGGCTCATTAGAGCTGCCGCTGATGGGCTCTCTCGATGAATGCGGGGATGAGACGTTGAGAAGAGTCGCGTCGCGTCGCTTTGCTTTGACCAGCATGAAAGTTCAATTCAAATTACAATCTTAAAGCCAGGAAAGTGATTCGCAGGCCAAGAATGAATGGCCTGCGGCAAAAGCCAGCTCGACTCGAAAACGACCTCCAAGCGCAATTTACTCACTCATCACAGTTTGCTGAGCTATGCTGAGCTGATCTAAGCTGGTTTTTGATGATTCGAGTTGAGTTAAGTTGGGGCCTTAGCTGGTTGAGTTGTCAAAAGGTTGAAATTAGCATTGACCCTCGTGGCCATTTGGCTGGCTAATGGGCCGCTGGCCGAGAAGTTGCCAGCTCAATTTACCGTTGTTAGTTGGCAGCCTCACATCCTTTGATAAGATGGAGCACGCTTGGACGCCCAGTTGACAGTTGATACCACCAAACAAAATGAAAAAACCATTGCCTCCCCCCCCCCCCAACACCCACCCACCATCAAGAGAGGTTGAAGCTGGGATCCAATTAGTTAGGCGCGTACCGTTTCTCCTAGGGCAGGCTTGTTAGTGAATTCATCGTTTTAACCGCCCGTAGAAAACGGCAAACAATGACAAGAACAAAACGTAGCAAAGCGAGAGAATGAAATTATGATTAAGTGCTCCACGTTCGCTGAGTTTTCCAGTCTAAATGAAAGTTACCTTGACGAATGACCCATTTAGCCACAATACCAAAACACACACACACCAAAAAAAATACAAATAAAAAGGTCAAAGATAAATGGCGTGCTGGCATGGCACCACACAACCAGAACTCAAAACCAACAACCAACAAAAAACAAAACAAAAAAAATAAAAAAATCAACAAACAATTCCAAAAGCCCACAACGGAGCTTCAAAAATCTAGGGATCGCTGATTAGGGCGGCCTGTTAATTAAATTAATGCTTCTGTTTTTTCATGTACTCACATACATATATATATATATAAGTAAATAGTACGTGCATGTCAATACCCATTAAATAAATTGCTATGGAATTCTTGCTCACTCAAAACTACGATTTTTTTTAACTAGTTCAATTTTAAGCTCCTCCCAACGTTCCAGCAAGCATAATTCACTGAAATTTATACTTCATATGTGAAACTACAATTTTGACGACATTTTCCCCTTACTTGCTTTGGAATATAAAGTCTCCTTTAACTTTATAATTAATTTGATTGCCGGTTAAAGCTTTTGGTAAAAACTGATCTGCCTTTTTAAGTTGACAAATTTCTTTCAAAAGTTGATTCATTTATAAAAAATAGCACTCACAGTTTCATTCCGAACATGCTTGGCTCTCTCAATCAACACCGAATATTATAATCAGCTTACAATTACAGCTACAAATGTCATTTTAATCAGTTATTTTTATAATCATTATTATTATATATGTTTGCCGAACTCTTACCAAAAGGGTATCAACTTTTTCAATACCATTCAAGTTTATAATTAAAAAAATTTTAACTTTAACGAAGCAAATATATTACAAGCAAGACCAAACAAATCCAGGGAAAGCAAAGAGTAATTTCCAGATTGAGATCACAACACACAGCCCTGGGTTGCATTTTGTGGTGTATATTCCCAACTGATAGCTGAAGCTGAAGCTGAAGCTGTAACTGAAGTGGAACCTTGTGCTGTTGTAGCTTCCCGTTTTGGCATGTTTAAAACGTCAAAATGCTTGGACCGGGACATAATTATATAAATTAAAGAGCGTTTAGAAAATTCAGTTGTTCTAATGACCCACAAATTGCATAAAACGCTGTAGGAGCGATATTAATCTCCAGCTTGCCCACATTCTCAATAAAAATCATCGATTTCCACAACAAAGAGCATACAATAAAAAAATAAGCCATCATACACACGATGTGTGTACACAGCCATGTGGATCGTTAGTCGCCTAAAGAGATCTATGCCGATTGCCCCAAAATGATGGGGGCAGTTGGCCACCGAGAGCAATCAGTGCAAATTACAAGCTTTTTGTTGAAAATGAAATCAGCTCTTGGGAAATTAAATGCTTAAAATTCCTCAAAAAAAAAAAAAAAAAAAAAAAATATATAAAAAATTTAAAAAAAAAAAATTGGGTTAAAAGAACACAGAAATGATTCTGCAGACGTAATTTGCTATGTGGCTCAAGCTTCATTTAAGTACTTAAGGAGAAAGTAAAAGTTAAGGTAGTAGTAGCTAGAAAAAAGCTCGTATTTGGAGTAACAAAGCGATATAAAAAAATCAAATTGGTCAAGTCTTATAGCCAAGGCAAACTTAATTATAATGGCAGAACTAATTAGGCAATGACAGAAACTTTTTAAAACCAACTTAACAAGAACAGAAAAAAATTCATTTTGCTGTGTCAAAGACGAAATAAACTTTTAGAATCTTTGTCAAAATTTAATCTAAATAATATAGTTATTTATATAATGTTGATTAGAATTAATGAACTTATTTATTGATATTTTTCTTTCACAAAAGAAGAAAGAAACATTGATAAAACAGACTGACAAGTAACAACGACTTTCTTCACCTGACGACATTTAAATAAAATACTTAGAGCTTAGGGTATATACCGGGTATATTGAGTGAATTTGATACAGATATCTTAGAAAACAAAAAAAATTTGTTCACACAAGAAACCAGCTTTCGGCCGATGTGATAAAGTGAACCGATCCGATCGCCTTCAAAATATCTACTGTCTGCAGCAAGTTTAAGCTTCAAGCCACTGAGAAGGAACACGCATTGCCATTTCGATTCGGAAAATGATGCTGGTCGCGAATATAAGTTATTATTATTAAAAATAAGGATATGTTCTTAATGCGTTACGCATTTCAAGTCAAAGTCAGAGTGACTAGTGAAAGGGTATTACAACACAACAGGTGCCCATTCGATAAGGCTGTTTAACCACTGACCGGAACTAACTAAACACAAAATGACAGTTAAGCACTGTGTTTATATGTGTGTCTGTGTGTGTGTGTGTGTGTGTGTGTGTGTGTCTGTGTGTGTGGAAGAAACACCTGTGTCGCAAACAATCATCTGCGCATCGTTTTCACTTGTGGATGGCTAATTGTAGATGTCAGTTCCCAAAGAACCGTAGGGACAAATTGTAGCCGTGTCTGCTGATGGCTCTTTAACAAGCCAGAGGAGGAAGAAATACACAAAACGAACGCGAAGAAGAAGAACTCATGAGAATTCTCTGATCAAGGAACGAGAATAGAACCGTTATGTTACCATAAAAGCAAGAGGAAAAAAAATTTGTTCTCCAACTATTTTCCCATTGACGAATTGACCTTTTCCATCAAGACCAATCTCAAACACAAATTCTGGTTTGTTGGCTTGGGCCCTGCGCCAGCTTGGCCAAAATGCAAATGACCATTGTGAGGACAGACAATAGCTGGACATGATCGCTGCCCACGATTGCATCGTTCCATACGGTTTCCTAACGATTCGAGTCGCCGTTATTAACTCAGATGTGGCAACATACACATACATACATATATTGTTTGGCCCACGTACATTCTTTATGGTATTTGTAACGTTTTAGTTGCCAAAGCACAGCGAGAATTTAATTATTACTACAAATTTAGAATGCTCTGTTCGATGTTCAACTCGAGTTGGATAGGGATTTTCGTAAAGTTTCATTGGTTTTTTCATGGTTCAGGGTATAACAACAACAAAAAAAAACTAGCACATCGCATGTGAATCATTTATGAAGTTGACAGTTGAGCTTTGTTTTTGGCCATGTTTGCCACACTAAGCAAATTAATAATTTCTTAATATCGCTTTAATGCTCATTTTCTGCCAGCTGGTACTTAATAGTAAATAGTACTGTTTGCCAAAAGGAGAGGGAAAGTTGGAGAACTCTCCGAGCTATACTAAAGGGTTATTAGCCGCATTGGGCATTGACCCGCTAACCCTAAGTATAGCAATAATGACTTGGCATTGTTTCTTTTGACTTCTACTGCCGCAAATTCAACGTGATGGAATCAAAAATTCTTGTCATTAAGATGCTTGATTATTTTTTGCAGTTCATTTGCGAACACTCGAATATCCCCAATTCTCCGCACCGCCCTTCCGGACTTTGCTCGGATGATTTGTAAGTAGTTTTGCGTACGTTTTGGCCTGATGATGATTGTTCTTGCCACATTCCTAATGGAGCATGTACCGTTAGTCGTTAGGCACTAAAGCGATCATAATTCGCCTTCACCCGCTGTTCGACCAAAAGTCAACAAAATGTGGCCACATTCAGAGGCACACCCAACACACATCCAACACACAGCCGCACAGCCGGCAGCACTGGGAATTTGCTAGCATTTTCAGCATTTTTTTTTTTTTTTTTTGGAGTGCCCGAAATTAGCCAGCACATTTAATTTTAATTTTCAATTTCAACTACCGGAAAAATATACGCAATTGGGCAATCTACTGCCGCAATGCTTGAAGCCGTTAAAGTCTTCGCCCAAAAAAAGATGAGGTATTCAATTTGTGTGAGAATCACAACTAGTACAATTACTGAGTACAAAGCAATTGCATATGATTTTTTGATACCCACTCATTCAGTCATTTTAAATAAGTACAATGTAATAAGCAAGACTATTTTCATGTCGGATGTTTCTCTGTATGTGCGCAACTATAAAATTGAATCAAGAGAAAATTTCAAATAATGCACTCACCGTTGTGGGCAGCAACAATAGATCAATATCTTTCTCTTTACACTTTACAAAAAAAAATAAATAAATATATATATATGAAATAAAAAAAAAACACCAAGTTGCGCAACAACAGGCAAAACATAAAAGAGAGCGTAGCCTCTATCAAGATCTTATTTCATTGCAGCAACAACATATTAATTTTTTCACTTTACCACAAATAAAAAATACAAGAAATAAAACTTATTAGAAACCTGTTAAGCCTTTTATACTTGTTTAAACGCGACGCGAATTTTGAAAAGGGTTTCAGTGCGTCAAAAGCAATAAATGAAAATATATACAGTATATATATATACATATATATATATATATATATGCATTGACACCGAGTAAAAGTGACATCAAAATATGAGATCTGCATTTGCAGCAGTAACAACTAAATAAATTTTTGCTTTCCGCTCTTTTGCTTCAGCTTTCTTATCTTTTGCCTTACAAATTTTGACTTCCCTTCAGGCTACTTTTAAGATTAAAATTCATATAAAAAGTATCCTAAAAAACCGTAAAGAATCCAAACTTTCCACAGCCATAACTTTGTCGAAAGTTATTCGGTTTTCAAAAGCAATGGCTTTTTGATCATAATTTAAATTTAAATAAATTAAATTAACACAAATCAGCCACTCTCTCGAATACTAGACAATTTAGCCAACTTATTGAGAGCATTAAAAAGATATTCGCACCAAATCCAGTATATAGGATTGCAATTATGCTAATATCGACATCGAATTATGTTATGCCGCTTTCAAAAAGCTTTTAATCAGCAGGCAATCAAAGCAAAACTCTGAAAAGCGCACAGCAACAAATGGAAAATGCAAATGAGCTAAAACCTGCCTGCCTGGAAGTATGCAACACAAAGCTCAAAATGATGATAAGTATGCAATATTTGAAAATAAATCAGTGCTGAATTGAAAATAGCCAAATGAATCATTTAATGATCGGCAAATTGCGAACAAAACCAAAAACATTGCAAAATTCTGTTACATGTTGCATGTTGCATGTCATGTACGAGTAGAGTTGGTAGAGAACGCAGCCCTCACAGGTGAAACCCGCAATCAGCTCTTACTAACTGTGCTGTCCATATCGACCCAGTGGAATTCGTGTCGTCTGCGCATTGGGGCAATCGGCAATGAAGCCAACACTCTAAAAACATTCAATATGCGAAAGCATTGTTCCCGCCATCAGCGCCTGGCTAACTGACTAACTGACTAGCTGGCTACCACCACGCTGGCTATCGTAATCGCTGAGTGTCTGCCAAATTGCATCACACTGCCGGTTAGCCAATACACAGTACACACTCGAACACACTCACACACTCGAACACACTCACACACACTCACACACTCAAACATTCACACACTCAAACATTCACACACTCACTTCATTTCATGACGACGAACGACTATCTCCAGGCACTGGTAGCAAGTTTCGCTTGCCTCGACGCCCGTTGTGCCCCGTCATTGGAACGGAGACGCTTGCCACAAACTATATATATGTATATATGTATTGTAAAAAAAGCAACGTAATCGACTGCACAATACTCTCTCTGCAGACATGTCTTTGGCTATTTAACTGTTCGATTAGAGAGTCTAAGATTGATTATAAAAAAAAAAAAAAAAATTTTAAAAACAATAATTAACCGTTCCCATTACAACATAAATATTAGCTCCTCCGACCTTTTTATAAGTGAATTTACGATTAAAAACATTGATTGTATTTAATTTACATAAAACGAAGTAATATAAAGAAATAAAAATCAAATAAATTACAAAATATATCTTGCTTCAGCTAGATAATTCTGGACTCCAAGTTTGAGTTCATTTGGAAAGTCGATTCGGCAGCCACACGAATATTTCTCATACGCAATATACTCGTTTATTGCATTGGGTACAGAGTATTGCAAACATTTGCAGCCTGGTTGATGGCTCGTGCCACACGAAGCAGAGGCGTGACCAATAGGGCTGTAGCTCTACTTAACAAAGGTATTGGCCGCAATTGCTTTCGCCCCCTTTTGTTTTGATGATGATACCGCCCATTACAGGTGGAAGCAGTGCCTGCCGCGATTGTTTTTCCCACAAACACACAAACAAGTCGCTTTCTTCAAATATTATATTATTGGCTGCTCGATGCAGATTGCGTGTGGCCTCAAATATCTGTGGGTGGGGGGAGGGAGGGGGGATTGTTGGGGGCAGGGCGGTCCTATTCTGAACCGACTTGAACTCTAATCCAAGTGTATTTCGAGGACAGAGCAATTAGTCATCCATTGCAGATATATGACCATGGCAAAATGTGTACCTGTAAGTGTATCTGTATCGATAGCGTATCCAAGTCCAAAGCACATTCGATTCACTTGCTTATGTAAAGACATGAACAAGTTTTGCCGCACGGTCTAAGCCCGCCAATGTTCAAGGCTCGACTCGTTCATGCCACAACATCTTCTGGCACACTAGTCTGGGGCGTTAAGCATAATAACCATATTTTGTATCTTTGAGTTATGGCATGACAAAAACTTGTAATGCATTTGCAAATTATATGCAACTCTTTCGATTTCATTAACAGTGCTGAACCAGAGGTTGGGGTTACGAAAACACAACAATGATTATTATGGATTACTATTGAAAAATATAATCATATTTTCTGCATACCTGTTTTCAACACATTCGTAAGGCTTCATTTTGGACTCGCTTAGAGTTTGAAAAATACTAGTGTATTCGAATGGAATACATTAGAAAAAATATCAAATGAATTGCTTCTTTCGCTTCATGAGGAAAACTCTTCTTACAAAATTATATTTTAGCCATCCCATTTATAAATATAGTTTGATTGATTCTTAAAAAAAATATATAAACATAGGTGTAGCTTATAATGAAAATGTAAAATGACGTAAATTCGTTTATTTAATGGATTGGGTTTTTTTTCCACGAAACTGTGACGAAGCAAACCTCGAACCTGGAAGCCTGGAAAAACCCGGCTGAGACATTCGCTCAAATCGTAAATCAAACCAACTAAAATTTTTCCTGTTGCTCACATTTTCGACTAATTTCTAATGTATAAATGTATATATATATATATATATATAATATTTTATTTTTAAACAATTACCATTCATGCAGTGAACTTAAGTGGGTGTGCCTGTTGAAAGTCGGTTTCTTGTGTGGCTGCCACTGAACTCTTTTTGTTTTGTTATTGATTTGTACAAAATTCGTGATATATTTGTTACCATTTTTGTTGAATTGCGACATGTTTTTCTTTTTGTTGAACACCAGCTAGTTCTGCCAGTTGACCAGCAGGCGTGCGGGAGGCATGCCGGGTAGCCGGGGCCATAGCGAATGGCAATGGCTCGTTTCACCTGGAGGTAGCTGGCTGGCTAGCTGGCTAGCTGACTGACTGGCTAGCTGACTGACTGGCTAACTGACTAGCTGACTGACTGGCTAGCTGACTGACTGGCTGGCTGACTAGCTGGCTGGCTGGCTGACTAGCTGGCTGGCTGTTCATGCTCAGTTCATGCCTTTTTTTGTTGTTGTTAGTTTGTTCGGAGTCTGCAGCGTGTCTATCACGCTCTTATGCCTACCACGTCCCCAACCCTCTCCGCATGTCTCTTTACCAATAACAAAACTGCATCCATACATTTCGTTTTCATTTGGGATAGCTGGCAAAAAAAGCCAGCTTTGGACCAGCTTATGGCCTCCATGGCAATTGCATTCGCCTGGTTTTTAGTGCACATTATGACTTTTGCTTGTTTGCTTTATTATGCATTTCCACACGCTCACACTCGTTCGCACACACACACACACACACACACACACACACAGAGTTACACAAAGGCGGACTTTTGCACTTGCAACTGCATTTGTGTCTCTGCCTCCACCTGTGTTGCACCCCCGCCCGCATCGTCCCTTCTGCATTTATTTGCACAGCTCAACTCAACTCAACTCAACGCAGCTCAGCTCAGCTCAGCTCAGCCAAGGCTCGGCTTGGTTCGCGAGCAACCTCGGCTATGGTTTTGTGGCCGTCCGTTCGCTTGCAACGCTGCCAGCTTTTGCGGCGCCTGATCAGTTGCGGTTTTTACTTTCATCGCTTCGGTTGAGCATCGGTCGTCATCTTAAAGTCCCAAAAAAAAAAAAAATCAAAAAAAAATATATATAAACAAAAACAAACCATAAAAAACAAGGTGGACGTTGTGTCCAACTAGCAGTTGTGTACCTCTTTTTTTTTCAAGTGTTATTTTGTTGTTCATTACTCTGTTTTTTTGTTATTGTTTACCACTCCAATTACCACTCAATGCGCACATATCGCACCGCCTCCCGCCCCTAAGACCACCCAACACATCTACAACATTGTTGCTCTATTGTTGTTATATTGTCCATATTGCTGTTGCTGCTGTTACTACGATTGCCAAACAATTCAATTGCAATATGTTGCACCACATTCGATGGCAAAAAACCCACCCACATCTTCAGCGGACGCTGGTGCATTGTGGCCAGTGAATGGGCAATTTGCCCAAAAGACTCTGACATGCTAATGGCCCTGTATGTGAATTGAGCAATCAATGGCTCCATTAAATCTTAACTTCCATTCAGTCATTTCACACGGTCTCTAATAAGCCAAGTCACCCAGTTTATTATTCGAGTAATTTCCGGCTCAAGTTAGCTGCTACGAACAAAAATACACTTCAGATGGACGGGCTTTTGCTTACCCCACAGATAGTTGGGCCTAAAGACACAATCTGAAATGTATTTTGTTATTGTGATTGGTGGAAAGGATAATCTCTGCAAGATAAGTTTCATTCAATCAACTCAAAAGTATGAAATAACACTTTGTTGAGAGTTGCTTTTCCTTACTTCATTGTTGTCAAGATTTAATGGTTAAAATTCAGGATTTAAGTGAGGGAATTTAAAGAGGTTATTAGCTGCAAGTGGAAATGGTAATGCAAACATAAGAAAACGTTTACAGTTCACAAAAATATTGAGTTTTACGCATAAGTTTTATTTTAATGGTCGCTTGACTTTAAAGTTAAAACCTGAAAAAAGTTTGCTTTATTTTCTTCCAATAAAAGAAACTAAATTGATATATTTTGTTGGACAACATTAGGACTAATTTATAGGTTATGTTCTGTACTTAAGAAACATATATCTTAATTCAAGTTATAAGCTTTTTGAATAATCTCTATTTGGAAACATAATTTAATTGATAACACTTATCTATTGACATAAATACAGAAGGATAACAGATATAAAGGGATAGGTAGATGTTCGTATCGAAAAGGATATGTATGGATATGTATGGCAGATTTTAATTATCTCACAGCTTGCAATAACCTTCATTCCAATTCGGATCTCAAATCATTTAAAGAGCGAGAAAGATAATGGACTAACGACTAGGTGGAGTAACCTCAATTAACACTCCATCAATTATTCGCATGTCCAAACCGTGTATTTGGGGCGCATGAACGATCAATTGAGATCATAATATAGAAATTGCATAATAAGGTGAAAACTGCGAGTGCAGTGGCGAAGATCATCATCAAAGCCGAATGCGAATTGATGGCGCGATGCGGAAGTTATGTAAGCAAGGCTCAATCGATGGAGCAGCATTTTCCAGCTATCAGCATTCGGCATTCGGCTTGCCAGCGGTCGGTGGTCACAACAACAAGTTTAACAAGTTTAACCAGGAAATTTTGTAATTTTTCTCTTGCTTGCTTGCTTTCACAGCAGCTGCGCCAATCTGCAGGCTGTGGCAATCTGCAGCAACCTGCGACCGCCTAGAAACAATTAAAGCCATTAATGTACAAACAACAGCAACAATCACAACAAAATCTGATCATAAACAATTGCTAAAACTTTATGTCCACTAGGGGAACGGGGATTGGGATTGGGAATGGGGGTGGCATCATTATAGTGTTGATTAAGCAATAAAGAATTTAAATTCAATAATATATATATGTAGGATATACGACCGTCCAATGATTAGATGAACTAAAGCTAAGAGGCCAGGACACGATGTCAGCAAGAAGTGAGAATCGCAAACTGACGAAGACCCCAAGTATTAAATGATAAGCAAAATGCAGGCAAGCGATTAGAGAGAGTTCCGTCCGAATTGCTGAACACTCAAGCGATAGTCCCGGCACGACAACGAGGAGTCCGTCCAAGAGCCTAGGTGCGCTACGAGGAGAAGCAGCAGCAGTTGTTGAAGACGCACAGCCTCTGGCGGCACAATGTCAAGGTCATCCAGGCTGTGGGGTGGTCTTGTGTTCGGTTTCGTGCTCCTGATCCTGATCCTCGCCAGCCAAGGCGATGCCGTTGAGAATGCAACAAATCAAACCAAAATTACTGAAACCGCAACTAGTTTGGATGGTGTCAATGCGCTGGCATCCACAGCGAGACGTGGTGTCTTTGCTGCTGTGCATCGTTTCACGAGCAGGGATAATGTCACCATATTGCATGAGGTCAACGGGGACGATGAGACGGAGGACGAGACGGTGCCACCATTAACACTCAACACACACGAGGTGCTGCCGTTGAAGCCGCTGAAGAAGAAACCCTACTTGCCGCTGGAGAAGGTGCTGCCAACCATTGAGTATGTGAAGCAACCGCATTCGCTGAAGGAATACGAACTGCATCCGGTCACATTTGATTTCAACCTGGGCGATCTGGAGGATCTGGAGCATGAGGTCATCAAGAAGGGTGATCTCAGCAGTGAGGAGCAGCACGTCCTCAGCAATGGCAATGCACCTGGACTCAGTTACACGCCCATAAATCCCGAAGATAATGACGCAGTCGATGTGAATATATCCGAGTTACCCGAGTCCAGCTCCACACAGCCCACCACACCAACTACAACAGCAACAACAACAACAACAACAACAACAACAACAGCAGCAACAGCAACAGCAGCAGCAACAGCAGCAGCAACAGCAGCAGCAGTGGAAGCTACAACAACAACACCAACCACAACAAGCACATCCGGCACACACATATTGAAGATACTCCGAAATAAGCCATCCATCAAAAAGGGTCGCGAGCTGCTCAAACAGATCGATGATGATATGCAGCTAAAGACCCTGGGCAGCACCATCAATAGCATCAGTCGATATCTGGGCAGCAATGTCACCGGAAATGCAACCGGAAGCGCCATGGCCGACAGTCTCTATGGCACGGCCAACTATTTTCAGATTATGACCAATCTGTACGATCATTTCTATTGGCAAATCTCCGAGATACGCACAAATGTTCGCACCGGTTGCGGGCTCGAGATGCAGGCATATTTAACCGCCCTCCACTCCAGCTACGAGTGGGCACAGAAAGGTCAGTGGAATTGATTAGGCTGAAATGAATTGCGAGTGGACTCAAACATTTTAATACTCTGTAATAAACTACAAACGATCTCTAAGGGTTTTTCACTATTCACTTAGTTCTCTCTCTCTGATCGTAAAAGACTTTCTGGTATTATCTGGTATATCTTTTGGGACTCTGTTTTACAGTTTTCCACTCAATAAGTGGGAGAAATTTAAGAATATATATTTACATTTCTCGAAATAGTTCCTCAATATTCAACTTATATAGTCAACTCATATTTATTCATCTTGAATTGATCAGTGAGTGGTCTTTCTGGATCTGTAAACGCATTTCCTACAGTTCCATTAGTATATCCTATTAGTTTTCGAATCTTGCAAATCTGAACACTGATGTGTATTGGATAAGTTGGAAAACTCAGGGAACTATCCACAATTTATAAGAGCATATTTAATGTAGTCCTAAAAGAGCAGCGAACCTAACCTTAACGGAATTCTACATATCATCAGAGAACTATTCAAGTCCCTATCTTAATTGTTCTCTGAATACAGCGTATGATGCATCGGGACGATATCGAGGCCAGTTGCTGTTTGGCAATGACAAGTGGCTGGGACAGCTGTCCTTTTGCTTGGAGCTCAACCGGCAGCAGTCCAATGTGGACCGAAAACACTTTGAGCTGGAGTTTTATGTGGCCGACATCAGTCTCCACTTGCCGCGTCTCAATCGATCGGTATATTGCTAGACACCTCGGACAGACAATAATTTCTAAAATGCACCTTCTCTGACATAAACAGCAGCAAGCTTTGAGCCTGGGCGAATGTCTGCCCAAGTCATGCTCGGCACACGATGTCCAGTCCATACTGTCCCTCGATCCCTATGCCCGCATGCTGACTATGCTGGGAGCACATAATGGGTCCAATGTGCAGCAGCCGGCGTTGCGAGTACTGCGTGTCCGCACCGTTCCCGGCCTCTACAGCCACTGGCGTCAGCTCAAGTTCCAGATATTCATGTGAGTGGCCAGTAAACAATTTGTGACAAGCTGTCTTCAAATTAAAAACTCAAAAACTCAAAAACTTTGTAGAAGCTTTCTGCTAACGCTGCTGCTGGTGATGGTAGTGGCCACATATTACCAGATGAAGATCGATGATCGTCGGCTGATTGCGGCACCAATACCAGCGATAAGCGCCAAATGCGATGCGTCCACCAAGGGTGGAGATTACGAGAACGCCTACTATGGCAAACCGTTTGAGCTGTTCCAAATGCGTCCATTGGGCAGCAATGGCATTGTGACCACAGATACCACACTGGATGCACACGTGGATATGAATGGCAATCGGCAACAGATGCGGCATACAGATGCCGCTGCCAATCCAGCAGAGGCAGTGATTGGAGACACCACAGCGTCCACCTCAGTGGGCAGCGTGTTGGGCAAGCAACCAGAAAAGACTGAGATGACGGACTACCAGGTGGAGACGGGCAGCTGTACAGGTGTGCCAGGCACCTACGAGGCCGAGCAGCCAATAGGTGATACACATTGAGAATCCAATCAAAAATATTAATTACGAAAATATTTTGTCAACTTTGTTGCAGCTTTGCATCAGCAGCTGTTGCTGTGCTTTGCCCTGCAAACAAATGCCAAGGCCATATTGAACATAGACAAGACCAAGGAGGTAAGTGTGATTTACACACCCAGTTCCACTCTCTATATCCACAACATCTCCCCCCTCCCACTTCCAGTCGCACACATCCTGTTTGCATGGGCTGCGCGTCTTCTCCGTGCTCTGGACCATGATGGTGCACACGTATCTGCAAATGTTTGCCATTGGCGAGAATAAGGTTAATATTAACTGAAAATACCCTTAAGCAACTTCATCATCTTTATTTTGTTCTTACTCTTCATCATCGTCATCATCATCGTCATCATCATCATCATCGTCATCATCATCATCATCATCTAGTTTGAGCGCGTGATTACGGAGCGTTCGTTTTGGTATCAGATCATTGGCAATGCCACCTTCTCCGTGGACTCGTTCTTCTTTATCAGCGGCCTGCTGGTCACCCTGCTCTATGTGAAGCAGGAGCGCAAGCTTCAGGCGGCACCCAATGGCTTCATCGGGCGCAGCATCCTGGACACTCTCATGATGCTATTCTATCGCTATCTACGCCTGACGCCCGTCTACCTCTTTGTGGTGTTGTTCAATGACTTTGCAGTGCGGCAGGGTCTGGACTCCTCCGTCTTTCAGCCGGCCAAGATCGAGCACAACACTTGCCGCATCTATTGGTGGCGCAACATACTCTACATCAACAACTTCTTTCCGCAGCACGAAATGTGCATGATGTGGAGCTGGTATATGGCCAACGATATGCAGTTCTATGTCATGTCAACAGTTTTACTTGCATTGTCCAGAAAGTAAGTTATATACACATATCAAGTCATATATTATTATTAGAGCCGATTTTTTGCTGCATGCTCACAAACCAACCTTGCCTAAAGTTCCAAACCAATTGGGAATTTAAGGGAAACCTCTCAAATTGCGAGATTCTTCAATTTTGGGCAGAGTGTCCTTTAGTAATGAGTCCTTAGCCACTATAGCAGCTCTCAGCTAGTGTTGCTGCTTGAAAATATATATACTTTGCAGGGTCTCCTGCAATACGTTACAGGATTCACAAGAAAATTATAATCTCAAAGGAGAACTTCGGAGAGTTCTTATAGCGAAAGCTTTGATTACGGTCTTTACCCATCTTCTCGATAGGATTTCGCTTTTTCTATCTTGCCATTTTAACATCCCTTGCCTTGCAAGATTATATATATATATATGTATTGTTGTTTACATTTCAGATACTTCAGGATTGTGGCAGTGACGCTGATTGTGTTCCTGGTCAGTTCGTGGAGCATTGCGGGCATCATATCGCTGCAGCATCAGTATACCCATAAGGTGGCGCTGCCCTTCGAGTCCTTTGACTTTCTGTACGACAAACCCTGGCAGCGTGTCGGTCCATACATAGTGGGTAAGTTGTGCAACAATATCGACTCCAGCAACACACTCATTGCATGCTGGCACCCTTCTCACACAGGCATGTTTTCTGGCTATGCGTTGTACAAGTTTAAGACGCCGCCGCAAATCTCAAGACGACTCAATCTTAGTCTGTGGACCTGCAGCCTGGGCATTTTATTCGTTGTCATCTTTGGCGTATGGCCGGGCGAGCTGAGCGTCTTGAATACCGCCTTCTATGTGGGCGTTGGACATACGGCCTTTGGATGCGGCCTAATTTGGATTGTGCTCTCCTGTTTTTGGGGACTGGCGCCCACCGTCAATGCGATATTATCGTATAGGGTATGGTGGCCTCTATCGCGTCTCACCTATTGCGCCTATCTCATCCATCCGATCATCATGTTCATCTGCTCGTCGCATATGAGCGGCACCGTCCATCTAAACAATCCCATGATATTGACCACATTTCTGGGCAATGCTGTTGTCTCATTCTGCTCGGCATTTGTCATCTCGGCACTGTTTGAGGCGCCAGTCATACGCGTCCTCAAGATCTGCTTCAAGAAGTGAACCAACACAATGGGATTGGATTTTATTTTTTCTCTCTGTTCGTCATTAATTGTACATAACAGTAGGTATGCGAGGACATGCGCATACATATATTGTAGCTATATTGACAGGATGCTAATGTGTTATATATAAACAAATATTTGTAAATTTATTCTTATTTAATGTAATGTTTCTAGCTGGTTTTGTGTGCGAGTGTAATGTTCGAATTGTTGGAATATACATACTAAATGTTATTTGAATTGATTTACCTAACTCGGTTGCCAGGAAGGTCGACGAGTAAACCTTGGTGAGTGTTTCACGATTTTCTTACATTTGTACTGCAAGTGTTGGCACGCTCTGGATACATTAGGTTCTCCAGGAAGGCATGCGTTACATTAAAATCGATGCTGGCATAGCCAGCGGATTTTAGTTCAGACTCCTCGTCGTCCAGCACAATATACATATCACTGGCTGTCAATGAGTCCAACTCATGTTCGGGATAGAGCACCTTTGTGGCATCGCGCCAGAACAAACGAATCGCTGACTCGGCCCTCTGTTTGGCCTCAATACACGAGCTGAGCTCCTCGCCAGCGTCTGGGCGCCGCATCAGGGCTTGATCGAGATGGGCCAGCAGGCGGCGTACGATGAAGTTGCGGTACCGTCGACGGATGCTCTCGCTGCGCTGCTGGCGATAGATGACCAAAGGTTGTACGGTGATCAGGACAACATAAATGAGGAGCAGCAGCTGCATTAATATCACAGATCCAATCACTAGCAACAGCGACATCTCCACATTGTCGTCCCAGTCCAATATTGTGAGATCGCGGGACGGATAGATGGGTTCCAGATAGCCCAGCGTCCTTAAGCCAGCCATTGACGGCTCCATTCCCAGTCCAACAAACATGCTATAAATTTTGGAATTTCGATAAATAAAATGAAATAAGCTAAGCAAACTCTGTTTGGATCTAATTAAAACGAATCTAGTTATGATTATAAAAGTTACAATGGAGGAGTTTTAACTTAGCAGTAAATAATCTAAGCTTCTCTTAATCCTAAGTCAACAACTCAGACAAATTATTTCCTTTTAAGACAACAAATTGCACATTTCAGGCATTTTTTGTTGTTGTTAATTTCATTTAACTTTAAGATATTTCCAGCAGACCTTTTCAGATTTTTCATATTCACTTGTGCTAAAAATACCGAAGAAAACACATCAATCTGAGATGATAAACGATTGCTTTAAGTTTTAACTTTAAAAAGATAGATAATATTTTTATTCCCTGAACAGATTGAAAATGGTTTAAAATAGTAAAATGGATTTTGTGCAAATGTGCAGAAGGAAGCATAAAGTATATATATTCTTTAATCAACAGCCGAGTCCGTCTGTCCGTCCGACTATTATTATATATAAATAGATATAAATATGTATTGGTTCGGGCTTAAAAAGATGCGATGTAATTGTTTTTTTTTCAGTACCCGTGCTAACCATAAGAAATTGAAGCAATTTCACATCTGGTTAGATTAAATGTGCACAGCTTGTTAAGGGGAGAGGAATAATATATTTAACATTGGAATAATATATTTAACAAATGGGTTCATGATGATGCACGTAGTCGAGCTGCCTTGACTTCAGCATTGTTACTTGTTAATTTATGAAATTTTCTAGAAATGTATTTATATTTTTTTTTGCACATCAGTTTGCTATATACACGTTTATAAATCATTCACATTTTTCACATTAGCAGGAAACCCGTTTAAAAAAAAAGTGAGGTTATGTTATGAAATTGTTGAACTAAAAAATGGATTTCATTCACACTTTGTATCCCATGGAGGAACACTCCCCAATTGCCAGAAACTTTTGCAACTGGACAAATGTCGACGGAAAAGATTTACCCAAATTATCTCCTAAGTCGGTTGATCTTCAAAAACTCCTTCTCCTTCTGGAACAATCGACGAGTTAAGTTACTAAACTGGGAAGGTGGTTTGCTAGGAGCTGCCTCCTAAGATTAATTAAGGAAAAATAAACAATTTCTCACAGAGCTTTTTGAGTCACAACCACTCCCACAAGATGATTATTTGCCAACTGTGATAAACTGTGCTGGCATAACTCCAACTGGCAACTGAGTATGAGCTGTAGTCGGCTACGCTCGAGTGCAGCGCTGCCACTTGTTAATCTTGGCTTATTTGATGTGAGGTTATTTCAATTAAATGAAAGCTGCATTCAAACTGCCAACGCTATTAAGCTTATCAACCTGCTCGGATTTTACTACTTTTTTTTTTAATGATCACGTTTCTTAGCCATGTGAGTGAGGGCTATAAGGAGCACTCTGAACGACTGAAGCACAAACAGTTCCATTATGGTTAACAGCAAATTCAGTCAACGTCGCAGCTACAACTGTTGGATGATGAGGATGATGATTCCGGCAATTGTTGTACTCTGTCTGCTGACGGGGGGCAGTCAAGCAAATGACTATTGTGATCCCGGGCTCTGTGACCCCGGCCGTGTCCACATCGGCTGCAACAACGGTGGGGTAAGTGGCGCCAACTGATTCTGCACTCTTCATCTCTCATAATTCAGACTTGCAGATCTGGGGTGAGGAATGTACGCCGGGTGCCGCGTTGATCCAAGTGGATCGGAAGGCGCAGAAGGTTATTACGGACGCACACAATGAGGTGCGTCAACAATGGGCCAGCGGGAATGGCTCGTTGCCAGTGAAAGCGTGCCGCATGGCCAGTATGATTTGGTTGCCAGAGCTCGCCGAACTGGCCGAGTTGGCTGCGAAGAAGTGCATATCATATGCGAGCGATGAATGCCATAACACCGCTGAATTCAAGAATTCCGGACAGAATCTCTATATGACTTGGTACAAGAACGGTTATTCACCGGATGTGGATGCCCTTCTGCTTGAAGCTGTCGAGAACTGGGCCTATGAGGGGCAACACATCATGGAAGAGTATTTGGCCAAGTATCCCGGTGTCTCTTACAAGCCGTAAGTGTATTCATATACAGTACAAAAATATCGCAGTAACTAATTGAATCCATCAATAGCGAAATTTACCATTTTACGACGGTTGTCGAGGAGCGGTCTGTCGGCCTCGGCTGTGCCGTGTCCACCTATGAGGAAGATGGTTTCAGCTGGATCACGGTGGCATGCAACTATGCCGCCAGCAACTTGATGGGCCGGCCCGTCTATACGGCCTGTGAGACGGCGGCTGAAAAATGTCAAATTGGACGAAATCCTTCCTATAAGTCTCTGTGCTCTACCCTCGAACCTGTGGACTACAACTATGAAAATTAGAAATCTCAAACATTTCCTTATACTTGTATCTACTTCATGCTAGTGTGTAATAAAGATGAGCATATAAAATCAGGTGTATCAACGAGTATTGTTCATGGCTAAAAATAAGATCAAAACCATATTAAATAAATAATGACACAATAAGGGAAATTCTTTGCTGATCATGACTCAAGCTGACAAAGATTAAAAAGAAAAGAAACGTTTTCAAATCAATACACACACATATATCCCAAAATTTAATCAAACTTATATGTACGCCAATTGTAGGCATATTGAACACAATTTTCCAATTGATTACAATCATCAAATCCATCAAAGAATGTTGTCGTTTTTTTTTTTTTACTAGAACAATAAACACAAAAATTTTTGATCGACGATCTATCAATCAATTTATAATTAGATAAATTGATTACTTGACTGACAGATCGATAGATTGTTTGCTAATTACTTGGCAACGATGGTTTTGAATATTGTGGGTCGCTTATGCGACGGCAGTTGGCTATAGCAATATGTCTTGATCGTCTCAACATCGACCTTCGAATCGGGCGACAATATGCAAATGACGCCCAAGCGATGACCCCACAGTTTATTGGGTATGCCGAGAACGGCGACATCATTGATGCCGGGATGCGAGATAAGGGCCTTCTTGATCTCCGATCCATAGATTTTATAGCCGCCGACATTGAAAACATCCGTCGATTTGCTGAGAAAGTGAAAGGAACCGCTCTGATAGGCGCAAATATCGCCGGTTTTGATGAACTGATTCGCTGTTTGTTCCATCAGCTGCCGATTGGTGGAGACGCGCAGCGGATAGAGATGAACACCAGCTATTTCCAGTTCGCCCACAACGGAGCCAGGCAGCACTGGGTCCAATGATTTCGATTCGGATGTCGGGCTGGTCGAGCTAACCAGCTGCTCACCCTGGCTATTAACCAGACGCGCCGTCACGCCCACAAGCGGTGCACCCAACGTACCCGGATAATAGTTAGCATTGTCGGACATGGTCTGCTTACCGAGCACAGGGCCCAGCACCAGACCCGTCTCCAGCAGGCCATAATACTCATAGATATTATGTCCGGTCAAATCGCGCCAACGATAGAATACCGTCTCCGGCAGCAGACCAAATCCGGTGGCCATCAATCGTATTTTATGCTTGCAATGATTAATGATGTACTCCACCATGCGCGAATCCTGGGCAAACATCTTTTCGTATTCGGTAATCAGGCGCTTGAACACGATGGGCATGGCCAGAAAGATGTTCACACGCTGCTTGGAGGGACTATTAATGTCCAGCAATGATCGCCAAGCTATATGGCTTTCAAATTTCTGATGCAACACTATGTTGCCACCGACACCAAGCAGTGCTCCAATTGCTGCATGCATGCGATTCATCGAGATGATGGGCAGCATACTGTCGGTGGCATTCAGCTGCCAGCTGGCTGTCAGACAACCCATCTGCGCCTCAATATTGCGATAGGTGAGGATCACACCATTCCGGCAATACGATGAGCTGGGCGTATAGAGGAGCATAGCTGGTGCATTGTCATAGTAGTCATTGGGCAGCATACTCTCTGGTATGACATCGTTGTCGCGGCCAACCAATTGTTTGGCATACATGGCCGTCGAGGAGATGCTCTCCTTGGTGGGCACAAAGCTATGATCGACCACAATGCTGGCCGATTGGAGTTTCTGTGCCAGTTCCTGGGTGATTGTCTCACTGTCCGGTGTGCCAATCACCAGATGCGCCTTGCAATCGGTGGCCTGGGCAAGTAATTCATCGATTGCATGATTCGGCTCTAGGGGCACAGCCACCTGGCCAGAGATCCAGCACGCCCACTGCATAACTATCCACAACGCATTGTTCGAGCACAAGAATACCACATTCATTTGCGAGGCGCTGCCTGTAAGCAAAACAATAAGGAAAACAAGAACATATCAAATTGATTCCAGTTTAGACAGTGCTTTAAGTACTTACCACAAAAATTTGAGATTTGTATGGCCAACTTTTTGGCGGTGATGAACAGCTGAAAGTACGTAAATTCACCAGATATATCCTTAATTGCTATATCATCGGGATAGAGCATGGCCTTCTTAAACGTCGGCACCACAACACCACTAAGCTCATCCTCCTTAAAGTTCTTGCGCAGATTTTCTATAAACGAGTCCTATTTTTTTGTTTTTTATTATACATAATAATATAATGTAAAAAATATATTATATTATGATATATATGTATATCATATTTACAGTACTCACCTTGTGTACAAGCTCAGATGAATAGAGGCGCATCAATGGGCGCCATTGAAATCCTTGCAAACGTTTCAGTAACATTTTCCAAAAGTTCTTCAAATAATTTCTCGCAGCTCTGTCAAATGATTTTTTTTAAATCTTAATGCTACAAAAATAATAACAACAAATCAACAAACACATTCAATGAGAAGCGTCAACGCCTCCTTTGCTCAGCTGCACAGAAAAGATATGACAATAAGCAACCAGATCTGATAGATAACTATAACAATCTAAAAAGTGTATAATGCAAATAGATCAATAAAATAATAACTGTAGCCTGTAGTCACATCCATAAATAGTCAGATATTAATTATAAATATTATATTATTGTCTTATTTCACACAAAAAAAGAAAAATTCATCGATTATGTTTTGATAATTTTTTTTTTTTTTTATTATAATTTTTCGTTTGCTTTATTTACACATTTAAAAGGGTCGACAATAAAAAAAAAATAAAATATATATAAACATAAAAATAAAAATATTCTGTAGTTGCAAGTAAAAAATAATAATAATAAAAGTACAATGAAAAAATCGCCACAATTTTGGTATATGCTCAAATCAAATACCAAATGCCGTTTACAACGACACACAATGATGGCGCCACAGAACACCCCCCCCCCCCCTCTTCCCCCTCTTCCCCCTCTCCATCCCCCTCTCTCTCTGACATCTCCTCAATCTTTTTTAGACGAACATTGACACAAGTATTGATACAAGTAAAAAGTAAAAATGTTGTTGTTGTTCTTGCTGCTGCTGCTGCTGAGAGAGTTGGCTCTTCCATTACCTGTAATTGCTAAATGAAATCAATATGCTTCTATATATCAATATGCTTCTATATATCAATATGCTTCTATATATATCAATATGCTTCTATATATATCAATATACTTCTATTTATAAACATTTCACATTCAAAAGGTTAACAATAAACAAAAAGTTGAGTACGCGGTTTAGTTTATCCAGGGAATGTAAGGATTTTGTAGGCAAATTTCTTTTTTGTTACTTATAATCATTTGTGATACAATATATAAGAAGACGGAGATTTTTGTATATGGCAGCTTAGTTGATAATCGTTTGTTTCAATCAAGAGTGAACCGAGAATTTGTTAATTTCCATCAATTCTAGACTAGATCTTCAATAGAAACAGACAAACGACGGATATGGCTTAGATCATAATGATTTCATTTCAATCATTATAATAAATACGATGAGCATTAAATAAATCTACAGTCACACTGATCTATAAAGACAAATTGTTACACAAATATTTATATTAGGCAATTATATCAGAAATCAATTTAATTGTCTACTGTCAAATATTTAAATAACATCGTTAAAAAAAAAAACAAAAAACACAAAAAAAAAAAAGTCGAGAAATATTAATCAGCGGACAAAATTAATTGAATTAATATATGTATTAAAATCAATACTAAATATGCTATGCAAAAATTCGATTCGAAAGCTTAAAATTAGATGGTGTTTTTTGTAAAGACAAATCTTTTATGAAGGCACATTCGTTTCTGAGCTGAGATAATCTATATATCTGTATATATATATATATATATATATATATTCAATAGTTTCTAGTATAAAATGCTTAAGGAATGCTTCATTTTTAATTCCTATTGTGAAAATGTATTATTCATCAGTGTGTTATAATATTGTATGAAACCTGATTTAAGCATGTACTACAAGCAACGAGAGCTCCGAAGATCCACTGGATGTTTCAAAATTATTCTCCTCTATCTCTCTCTCTCTCCCTCTCTCTCTCTCTCTTTGTCTTTGTCTTTGTCTGTCTGTCTATTTGTGTCTCTTTCTATTTGATACAAAATTTTTATTCGCTTATATTCGAATTGTGCTTTTTTTTAAATGAGATAACGACTCCAAAATATTTGCTCCCCCTCCCCCTCTCTCTCGCTCCCTCTCTCTCTCTCTCTGTCTAACTATCTATGTATTTGTCTGTGTTCTCTCTCTCTCTCTCTCGCTCTCTCTCTCTCTCTCTCTCTTGCTCGCGCTCTCTCGCTCTCTCGCTTTCTGTGCTGCTCTCAGACGCGCTTGGGCTTGCTGACGATGGTGTAGTTGAGGCCGTTGTAATTGCGATGATCGAGGGCGGCATCGCTGCTCTTGTTCGTTGGGGGCGTGACACAGATGCCCGCTGCAATATTGTTACTGCTACTGCTGCTGCTGCTGCAGTTATTGTTGTTATTATTTATGGCGGGCAGTGTATTGATGTTGTTATTGTTATTAATATTAATATTATTATTATTATTATTATTATTGTTGTTGTTGTTGTTGCTGGTGGCAGTGGTGTTATTGTTGTTGTTGTTGTTGTTGGATTTGCGCAGGACACCGTAGCCAAGATGACTGTCGTCGGCCTTGCGAAAACTTTCGGTATCGGGACTAGCAATCAGTTCATATTCATTCGGCGGCGGCGGACTGCAACGCATTCGATTCGCTGGCAGCGTCACATTCACAATTGTCTTGTAGCCACTGGAGGTTTTATTGTTCGGCGACAGAAAGTCCAAGCGATCATAGCTGGCATCCGGTGAGACCAGAACACCGACTCCCTCTCCAATATCAATGTCGATTATTTTGGGCGTGTTGCTGCTGCTGCTGCTACTGCTGGCGGTGCACGTGGAGTTGATAATGTTGCCACTTCCACTGCCGCTGCCACTTGTGTTGTTGCTGCTGGTCAGTGTCAGATCCTTGCGTTTCGATTGCGAACGTTGGCGCACAAAACTGTCAGTGTCACAGCTGTGGGCCGAGGGTATGCGCTCACAGTGGCGCACATCGCCCACTCCTCGCGTCTTCCACGCATCGGTTATGTTCTCAATGGACTCGTAGTCCCGTTCCATTGTCAGCTTGCCGCAACTCTCATTGCGCAGCGGCAAATCGGGTGGACTGCTACAGCCGGCGCCAACGCCGCCGCCAGCAACGCTGTTGCTGTTGCGCAACGGATCTGGGGAGGCGGGCTTGAGTATCACAGCCGAGCCACTGTTCTTGCTGTTGGCATCCGAGGGCGATGATGTCGTTATGGCAACCGGTTCATATTTCACAAGATTCTTGTATTTATCACATTGAGTTTGAGGGTCAAGCGGTGCGGGCAGCTTGCGCGGCGGCTTGTTCGGAATGTGTTTGCCAGCGGCCTGTTGTTGCACGGATGGCACCGATAAGCTGATACCGCTATTCCCGTTGCTGGAGAAGTTATTCAGCGAATCATTGGAGCTGATGAAGCCGCGCAGCGATATACAGCTTTGCGTCGAATTAATCTCGAATTCGCCGCTGTGTACATTGCTCGACGGCGATGGTGGCAACGGACTGCGCGATCCGGGCTCCATGCCGGCAGCGGCACTGAACTGATTCTCGCCGCAATCGATGCTGCTGAGACTGTCGCCGCTAATGAGCTTCTTCATCGACTTCATTTTGGCGGACATGCAGCGAAATACCTCCTGCGGATTGGTGTGATCCAGCGTAAATACACCCTCACCCGTTGTACACTTGCGTCCCGCCTCGAACTGGAATTTGCCATCGCGATAGCCGTATTTGCGTATGAATCGATACGGCCACATGGCAATCGTCACATTCAGATCCTCCGATTTCAATTGCAGCTCCGTTGGCGTCATCTGCAGCATATACGTGCGCGGCTCAATGTTGCACCTGATGGACGCCTCCGACGGTATCAGCGTTATTATAAACAGTCCGTCCTATCAATGAAACAAAATATGCATTTTAATATATGTACGGATATCAAGTATCAGCAGCAGCAGCAGCTGTTGCAACAATTACGCAGTATTTTGATTAAATTGCGTTGTTTTTTTTGTGTTTGTTTGTTTGATTGTTTCCACATTTTTGTTTGTCCAACTGGTTTGGCGAATAGCAAGTGTTAAATTATATCGAATATTGGGTTTCGAGTCGCTGAATAATGCCTACATATAAATATTATTCAATCGGACAGCTTATTGACATAGCCAACAACCACAAGCATATTTGCAACTTGACTTGATAAACTTGTCGATGGCGGATGAAAAGTCACAGAACTAAACTCACAAGAAATTGAACAAAGATCAGCTTTTGCAGTAATAACCACACCCGATTTCCAGTCAAGAGATGACAAAAAATGAAGCAGAAAAAGATGGAGAGACACAAGCAGGAGGAACACAACAAGATGGGCTCATTTACAGAGCTCCTTTTGAAAGTTGAAATAGTTGAAAACGCGCCAATCCAAAAAGGAACGTTTCATCAATCCTAAGCTAATGAATCCATTGTTAATAAAGAATTTGGATACAGCCCAGCATGCAATTGGCAAAAGCCTCGCAAGGGATTAAATTTGTTGAGCTGCTCACAGAACTGGTTGCCCTGCTGGGAATCCCGATTGTGCATTGGATCCACGGCAACACTTCCCTTGCGATTTCATGCTGACAGGCTTAATGTCCACATATCTGTCAAAATCTCATTGATTGGAAGGGGCTTCAGGCTGCAGTGGTTCGTTGGACAGCAGCTAAAGGACAATTCGCCCAGTTTATGTGGCAAGTCGGCAGTTTGTCGAGCCGAATTTACTAGCAAATTAGCTGGTAGTTGGTTGATCAAACGCATTTCACAATGATTGCTCACTTTGAATGTTGAGCATATAATCGATATGATGCTTATGGAATCCGAGTTTTGATAGCTTTAAACAAATTAACGATAGCATACATAGAATATAGAGGCAGGCATATATCAATGTGATTGTCCAACAAATTGCACCTTGATCGTGCTCTGGCCACATTTGATAAAGACAAAGTGCGCTATTATTAATTATAAAGGTCACTGCAATTTCCATCTAACTAGTCTATATGCATTCAATACGCCTCATCTGGCTGGATAACAATTGCAAGCAGTTTCACAGCTGAACTGAGGAACGCTACTATTTGCCATTTATCGGTGTGAAAACCCTCGGGAAACGCACACGCCTCGAATATGCCAATTAATACGTGATGGTCTTAACATGCAGCAAGTGAACAATTAAATTGTCTGTGGTAAATAAGAATGCAATTGATTAAAAGTAAAGTTTACAAATAGGAAATAGGAGACACCGCTTGACTTATGCTTAAAGTATTTAAAGAACACTGGAAATACAGCTAATAGTTTGTTTTTTATATTTCTCTCTCTATCTCTCTCCCTCTCTCTCTCTCTCTCTCTGGCTGTGTGTAACTTACAAATGAGCTGCAGTATAGATCATTATCCTCCTCGATGGCACTGTGGGCGGCATGGAGGCCGCTGTTGTCGCAAAAGGCGACTGTTTGCAGTGCGGTAACCCATGTCTTGAGGTCCTCATCACTGTTGGTATTCAAGGTGAGCTGCAAGTTGCGCTTGACAATTTGTATGAGATTCGCTGGCGGCGGTTCCTGTGTGATCTTTACGCAATTCTCCAGCGTAAAGATCTTTGGATTCTTGTCATCTTTATTCTCGCAGATCTCCAGGCGTGCAATGCCATGGCGACTGGCCTTGAACAAGAGACAGAGACGACTGCATGATTTCTAGAAGAAAAAAATATATAAATAAATAAAAGATGTATTATAAAGTTGAGAATCTATGCACAAATATTTAAGTAAAGCTCACATCGTTTTTAGCATATCTATAGAAGAATTTGATTAAATAATCTATAATATTTTAGAAAATTACTATTTCCTTTGTAATTTGTCTTAAAGTACATCAAATGGAAATTGGAAACTTAACTCTGCGAACGTATTTAAAGATTTAAAATAGTGAAATATGAGTTTATATATATATATATGTATATATATCAACTATTTCAACTAATATATATATATATATATATATATATATATATATTCAGCAAACTTTTTGAGTACATCTCGAAGTTGTTGCTCGAGCTAGCCATTGGGGTATTGAGTTTTAATGTTGTGCTAATCAAATATCCAACGAAATTTCGAGCGTTACTTACATAACGCTACACAAACACCACCACAACAACAACAATATATATACACACACACACACACACACACACACATATATACATGCATTGCATATATTGTCACAGGGCCCGGCCCCAATCCTCAGAGAATATTTCCTGACATATGTGAATAATGTATCTACACATATGTCTACATACATTTATGTATGTATTTATATAGAGACAACAACGGCAGCAGCAACAAATATGGATGAGTCCCCAAAACAGCCGTCATCGTCAAGCATACACATGCATACATATACACATATACATATACACATGCACGTGTTTGCTTGTGTGTGTGTGTGTATCAGGCGCGCACACGCAAATCGAAAATATGTTCGGCTCGCCGTTTGGCATGTTTCTCTCTTTCTCCCACCTTATGCTACTCATTTGTATGCAACAAGTATGCAGATGGAGATATCTAGACGAACACACATACATACACACAGAGCCCACACACATACACATACAATGGCACAACAATATATATATACACACACACACACACATACAATAGCACAACTATACACACGCACACACACACACAAAAGTGGACATGCACATGGCAAATGTCCTGTTTTAATACGCATTTGAAATAATATATATATTTGTAAAATTGCATTTAACAATTTGGTTTGGCATTGCACTGTGTGCACACTGTGTTATGTTAAATGTAAAATAATGCAAGAGATCGGATCTTTGGAAGGCTCTTACCTTTTTCGAGATACGATTAAGCGAAAATCCAGTTTGTGTTGGAACATTAAGATATCCAGCCAAAACAGGTATTTCAACATCCATTCTGTTGAGGCCTGTTGTTGCCGATGCTTCTCGTTTTGCGTTTTATTCAGTTGGCCAAAACAAGCGCGATCTCATCAGTTTTCATATATGTGTATATTTATTGATTCGTATTGCTCGGCATATGCAACTGGAGATGCACACTTCATATTTACATTTAAGCGCAATAAAACTAAACGCAACCGCAGGCCTAAAATTCGAGCAACTTTATTTATTTATGCGCTTCCAGAGCTGCATTTGCTATGCTGCAATCGTAATCGAGCTGTCACACACGATAGCGACGACGGACGCCATCGATCGATAACGATAGTATTGCAACTTGAAAGCATCGATTAATATCGCATTCTATTTGCGTATCGCAATGGCTGAAATCCATTATATATATATTTATTGCGTCTAATTTGATTATCAAGTATAAAACATTGTTATTTCAAATCATGAATTTTCTTAGTGGCCACAATAACACGCAACTACTCATCGTGCTTGTCGATTCGTGGTCGTGACAAGCGACTAACACACAACGATATATCGATATACCGATACATTGGTGCTGCCAACGCTGTGCTAGGTTCTTCACGGTGAATGGCAAGAATAATAACATACGGGACCTGCAAAAGTGTATTTTGTGCAAAATATAAATAAATAAACAATGGCACATGATCGGGAGGTGCTGCGCATGATATGGGAGGGTCAGATTGGCATTTGCTTTCAAGCCGACAGCGAGGAAATAGTCGGCATTAGGCCCGAGCCGTTCTATCTGATGGTCTCCCGTCTCAGCTATTTACCCCTGGTCACTGACAAGGTAAAATTGAACAAATAAAGAAGACACTTTGTTTATCTTTGCAAAAATTTAATTTCGTTCTCAGGTGCGAAAGTATTTTACCCGCTACATAGCCGCCGAGCATCAGGATGGCGCCGCGTGGTTCGATTTCAATGGAACGCCGCTGCGTCTACACTATCCAATTGGTGGGTGAGCCGGAAGAGGGATGAGCGCATGGGTGTCTCTCAGTTCCAATTGCATATTCATGTATATTTTATGTGTGCTTTTTGTTTTGGTTTTGCTGTGCACAGGTGTGCTCTATGATCTACTGCATCCGGATGAGGACAGCACACCGTGGAGCATTACCATACACTTTTCCAAATTTCCCGAGGAGAAGCTAGTCAAATTAAACACAAAGTATACTAAAGATAAAATATTGATATATAATCCCATAACTAATGCATAGTGATTGATTGATTTTTAGAGAGCTGCTGGAATCGCATTATCTGTCCTGCCTGAAGGAGGCCGATGTGCTCAAGCATCGCGGCTTGGTCATCTCTGCCATGCAAAAGAAGGATCACAATCAGCTCTGGCTGGGCCTGATCAATGACAAGTTCGATCAATTCTGGGCGGTCAACAGACGCCTCATGGAGCCGTACAGCGATCAGGAATCATTCAAAAACATTCCAATTCGTTTCTACTACGATGACGTAAGTTGGCGCGATCTGTAAAATTGATCAAACATCTGGCAGTAGTAGGTCTAAAAAGTATTCAATTCACTTATTGGCACATATTTTGCACTCCAATTTACACACAGGCTTATGTTATTTATTCCTATTGCCTCGCTATAGCAGAGTTTAGTATTCAAATCGGGAATTCAGTTATTATTTTATCCTTTAATTATTGGAAAACCCCATTTTAATTTTTACTTGTCAATTAGAGGTTTTTATTAAGAATATAAAGCAGACATTTAGAAATTAACCGCCGTGAATATAAGCTTCGAATAGTGGAACAATTCTTTTTTGGATTGTTTTTAGAAATCAGGCAAAATTATAGCAAGTATTCGGAAATAAGATTAACCACTGGAACCGATCAAACTAACTGAAATGCTTATTATATTAATGCTTGAGCAGAGGCAATCATATTCTTCCTCAACTGCAAGCTTAAAAAACGTATGGCTTCTAAATATGGATTAATAGTCTATATATATAAATAAATAGTTAACGCTGCAATCTTAATTTTGTCGTAAGTTGACAACTCTAGTTGCACAATCTAATCGGCTTTTATTGAGTATAATTGAAGGTATTTCGAATTGAGTTATGATCATGCAGACTTATATAAGATAATGATAGTAAAGGCAATAGTTGAATTCAAATAAGTGGATTTTTAAGTTTGTTAAATCAGTAGGTTGTAGTTGTTGGCAACTCTGCAATAAAATCTGCACGAAATGTAAGCAAAAATCGAGATAAGTTTTTCATAGATCAAACAGGTTATCCGATTTATATATAGTTGGCACTCAAAATGATCTTACGATGCGCATTTGTTTGCCGCTTTTATGCCCAATTAGAAGCATATCTAAATGAAAGTGCCATTAAAGCCGGAGGCATGCGACACGCGGAACATTTAATCTAAAGATCCTTGCAACAGCTGTGGCTTGCTGTGGCATTTATATGATGTTGCCGTTTAATTGTATTTCATTTTTGATACGCTCCCAATAGGATTTCACCTATGTGCAGAAGCTAATAACGCCGCTGAGCCAGAGCGGACAAAAGAAGAATCTGGGCGATCTGATGGCCGAATTATCGACACCTGTGCGCAAAGCGGGTGAGTTGAGTACCTATATATATACAGCATATATATGTATATATGTATATATGTTTATATATATATATATATATACATATACATATACATATACTATATGTATGGGCATTAGTAACGCTCGCTGAGGGATTTGCCGGCTATCAATTAGCCGCAGCCACTCACAATTATTTTGGGCAATCGACATTGGCATTCTTATAGCGGCTAAAATCCTTACAAGCCAACATTCCCTCTCTCTCTCTCGCTCGCTCTCTGTCTCTCTCTCGCTCTCACACACACAGAGACATATAGACAGCCAGTCGGTCGGTCTGTCTCGCTCTGAGAGGCATTCATTAGAAAAGCGGGAAAAAAGGTGCCAGTCAGTCTGGGCCGAAAGCAACAACATTGTCGGCTCACTGACTTATTTCGTTGTTTTCTTCTTTTTTTTTTTGGTTTTTTTCTATTGAAGTGCACAAAACGCTGCTGCAGTCGCCGTCGCAGTCAGCGTCGACGCTAACGTCCTATGACCCTGCGGCTCTGCCAATCATTCTTCAATTCATCAATGTCGCTTGGGCTTGGGCAACGAGAACAAAACGAAGAACCAGAAAACAAAAACAACAAAAAAGAAAAAAAGAAACGAAAAATTATTGAACAATAGCCCTTAGGCAGTCCCCGGGGCTAAAAGCAGCCGAGAACTGTGCAGGTTGCCTGTTAGACTTTTTGGCCAAGTGTTTTTCGGGCCATTCAGCCGCATAGACAAAACAAAACGCAATGCAACGCCAAGTGTGTGTATGTGTGTGTGTGTGTGTGTGTGTGTGTGTCTGTGTGTCTGTGTGTGTGTGTGAAGAGAGTGTGCGTATGGATTTTCGTGGCAAGCGAACGTTGCAAGTCGCTGCTGGATTCCAACTGACCTGCGGCGCCGGCGACAGGCGCAAGTGCGAGCGAGAAGACGCATAGCTAGTTCTAGCTGTGTGTAGGTGTGCATTGCTGTGTGTGTGTGCCTGTGTGTGTGTGTGTGTGCCTGTGTGTGTGTGTGTGTGTGCCTGTGTGTGTGTGTGTGTGTGTGTTAGCCGTTGTCGTGTCGCAGTGGCTTAGGTGCAATAATAGCATTGGGAATTCCATCGCTAGACAAAAGGCGGAACTAAATACCTGCGGCTGGGATTTACGAATTATGTACTTCGTGTACATCTCTAGAATTCATTTGCCATCTCGCCCTCTCTCTCTCTCACCCTCTCTCTCTCTCTCTCTCTCTGTCTGTCTGTCTGTCTGTCTCTTTTACGTTCGCTGGCAACTGGCAACATTTGTTCAATTCTCTTTCATTGAGAAGCATTGACTACAAAGAGATTTGCCCGTCTCTCGGCGCTCTCCACTCATCCTCATGTCTGTCCCATCCTCTGTATCCTTGTGCTGTCCTGTGGCCCGTCCTCGTCCATATGCCTCATGCTCGAACTACCTTCACATCTGCGTCAACAGCGTCAGGTTGGTATTTCCCCGGTTCAAGGTGTGAAATTTTTATTTGCATGCATCGCCCAACAACTTTGGGCGTAGCGGAATTTCCCATTTGAAAGGTGAGAGATTTTTGTTTGAAACACACACACACACAAAAACCGATCCTTTTTGGCCCATGGATGCCAAAAATCGGCTGTAACACGTATTTTCCCAAAGGTCATCCAACGTGACAGTTGCATTACAATCTCCTGTTGTCCTTGATGAAATACGCACCTATACACACACACACCTACACACACACACCTACACACACACACACACACACACACATACACACACACACATACACATACAAATACACCTTTATGCAATTGCTTTAGCTTACCTTAAGTCTAGCTTAAGTGGGCCAATGGATCAGTTAGCTGTGCGGGCTTAAACATTAAGTTAATTCTTGCTCACGTTAATTACGCTTGCCCCCCCCACAAAAACTGTTGGCTTGAGTAGGCCAGCAATGAATAATTAATAATAATTGCTTCGAATATGTTTAGGTTTTCCTTCAATATTTAATATTTCATTTATTTAACAAACCACTAAATTTGTGTCATCAAATTTTGCGAAGCATTTATTTATTTATTTATTTTATTCATTTAGTGACAAGCCATCCATTTCGTAGCATTCTATTTAATGTATATAATATTATATTCAATTTATTATATTATATATAAACTGTGTGAAGTAAGAAATGCCGAAAAGAATAAATTCCTCACCAGACAAAGTTGATAATTATTTTTTGTCTCAAAACTGAGCATGCGAAGTTTTGTGGCTTTCGACACAATTCGCGATTTTCAAACATTTTCAGTAGGTGCACCGAATAAGATATTAATATAATATAATATATATATTATTATTTAAGGCACGACAATAGATAAGATAATCATATTATACCTATGCATATAGAGAGCCTAGATTATGCCACATCAACTTACAAAACTAACATCAGTTCAATTTCAGTTTTTGCTCAAATTTTAGTTAAGGGTTTCAGTTCGAATCGATTTATCGGTTCTTCTCCAGCATAGAGAACCACTCGAACGATATTATATTAAATAGTTTATTTAATTAGGCTAGTAATGGAAATAATTGTTTCGAATTTGTTTAATTATTCATTTGTTTTTTTTTTTTTGTTTATCAATATGGTTTTTTACATTAATTCTTTATTTGAAAATCCTTTAATGTTATTTAAAATATGTTATTTCATTCTTGAGTTGAGAACTTTGAAGAAAGCTCAAGTTGGCTACTTTTATTGCAATATTCAATCTCATAAATAAATTAAATGAACAAGAAAAATTATCTATAATTAATAATGCAATTTTCATCAATGTGGTTTTTTGTGTTAACTTAATATTTAAAAAAAAAAAGTTGCCTAATAATTGATTTATAATTAAAAGCGATGACTAGCGTAAGAGACAGAAAATATATATACTCGTTTATACAATGGATTATATACAGTGCTATTAACATATACACAAAGTATTCACAACTCTCTAAAAAAAAACAAAAATAATAAAAATTAAAAAAGCAGAAAAAAAAAATGCTTTAAGTTTATGCAAAATTTCATCGAATTCGCGGCAATTGAAGATGAACATAAAACCGCTTGCAAACACACACACACACACACATACACACATGTTGCATGTTGCATATGTCTGTGTGTATATGTGTGCAGCTATAGCTCATGCCATGCAACCATTAACCGAAACGCATTCGATGGATATGTTTATGAGTGTGCACCCCGCCCCCAAAACCCCCGCAAACCGATTTGTTCCACTCGTTTTTTTTTTGTTTTTTTTTTTTTTTTTTTTTGTTGGCTTGTTGGCTTGTGTTGTGTTGGCCAAGCATGAGTTGTTTATAGTTGGGTTTTACTTTGCACACTGCATCTATTACACTGCTTCTAAAGATGATCCGTTCAGCTACCATTTCAGCCCGCCCCATCCTCCCCACTCCACTCCCCCCTGCAACGCCTTTGGCCCTTTCCAGCTGCCAGCCAGCCGCTGCTTGCCAATTGCAGTTTTGTGTAAAAAAAAAAAAAAGAAAAAGAAAAAGAAGAAAGAAAAAGTTGCACCGCTGCCGTTTGCATCCGCATCCGCCATGAAACACCCACAAATCACATTCAAAACGTGGTCAACTGTCTGCCGATTGAAATGGGCGGGGAAGGGGTAGAGTGTAGAGGGTAGTTGGGGGGCACTTGAACGTGTACTGAGTGTGCGTGTGTGTGTGTGTGTGTGTGTATTTGTAATGCGTGCATTTTCATAGAAAATTTGTATTTAAATTGAAATGAATTTCAAATATACAATGCAGTCGTCGTGGCGGTTCAAAGTAGATGCCATTCCGAGAAATCAAAAAAACCAAGTAAGCAACAACAACAACAACACCAAGCAGAAGCAAACAGCAAAACAAGCAGGCAACAACAACACCAAGCAGAAGCAAACAGCAAAACAAGCAAGCAACAACAACAACAAGAGCAGCAGCGTCTAAAGGCGGCCCGAAGAATCTAAGACGCGTCAAAAATAAAGAAAACGCATTATTTTTCGACTGCGCTGCTTTTGGCCACTGCCTCTGCCTCTGCTACTGCTGTCTCCTTTTTGAAGTACACCCTGTGTTTCTTCATATTACAACATGGGCATACTGCTCATATTTACATTTGTTTAGTCTCAAATAACAAATTAATGCAAATCAATTTTATTGTTTTTTTTTTTTTGCATTCATATAATTATCGGATAATAAACGCAAAACTTGTTTCGAAAATCCCTCGCTCAATGAGAGAAGTAGACGGCGCACAGCGGGTACAGGGTACACCTTAGTCGAGCTGCCTCTCGACTGAAGCACTCTTACTTGTTGTTGCTTTTCTTTGCTTTGCTTTGCTTTGCTTTGTTTTTTTGTTTTTCTGTTATTTTTTTATCGTGCAATGCGGTGGGTTGGGAGACGTAGGATGGCGGGTGTGTGGGGGGGAGGAGGGGGGGGAGCCCGTAGCACAGGCGCTTTCATGATTTGCCGCCGGCTGTGACTGCGGATCTGGCGTTCACCGGAAAGCAGCGTCAGCCTCGGCGTCGGCGGCGTTTTGGCTTTTTGAATGCTCACCCATACAGACATACATACATACATGCATGCACATGCACGCGCTCTCTCACTCGCGCGCTCTCTCTCTCTCTCTCTCTCTCTCTGTGTGCGTGTGTGTGTGTATGTGTATTTGCTTGCGCTCTCTGCGTACGTGCGTGCATTTGTATTTGTGTAGGCTGCTCTCGAATGTGTGAAAAGGAAGTTCTGAGATATCACCTCCGCTTATTTGTATTTACACCTCCACCTCCACCTCCACCTGCATCTCCACCTCCACCAGCAGCTTGGCTGGTCGGAAATCGCACCTCGCACAGCGATCGCTTGTGTGTATTTATCACTTTGCCCTGTCGCTGCTGCTGCTGCACCATATCTTTTATGGTCAGCAGTTTCGGCTGCTGCTGCCTCTCTTTTGTTGCATTTGGCTGTGTTGCATTTGCCACCTTTGCATTTGCTTAGTTCCATTTCGACACATTTTCGTTTGCATTTCATCAATCAGACAAAGAATGAACAGTGCAATCAGGACGAACCTCTGCTCCCCTCCCTTCCTCGCACGTCTCTCTTTTTACAAGTGTGTATGTGTGTGTGTGCCATGCCACGCCTTGGCATTTTGGGTGGGCTATGCGGCAGCTGCAAAAAAAAAAAAAAATTATAAAAAGAAAGAAGCAAGCAACAAGTTGGTCCTTTGAATGCATTTATCTCAACGCAATCCGCTTAAAAATCTTGACGTCGCTTCCAATGGAGGCAATGGAACGACTCACACACACACAAAGCTGGAAAGCTCGCTTTCAGCACTCTCTCTCTCTCCCTCTCTCTCTCTCTCTCTTTCTCTGTCGCTCGCTCGCTGTTAAGCTCAACTTTATCGTGTTCTCTTTTTGAAGCTTTTTCTTTTTCTTGGCAATTTCGCACAGAACTGTTTGAAGTGTTTACATTGACAGCGGGCATCAACGGGCAACATCCGATTTGTGTTTCGCATCAAGTTGATCGCATCGCATATTTTCCATATCTGTCAGCAGTACTCCTCTCACTTCCTGTGCTACTTTTTATTTGTGAGATAGTTAATGTATTATTTGTTTATCCAATATTTCGCGATACAAACAATCCAAGATGTGAGCTAAAAAAAAGTAATAAACGGAGTCTTATTTCCAACATTTGACAACAATTTCATACATGTTATTAGGGTATTTGAAGATTGACAGCGCTCAAATATCTATTTTCTTGTTAATTTCAGTTTTGCTTTTGGAACTATTATTTTTTTTTTTTTTTTTGTTTTTTTTTTTGATTGTTGGTAACATTGTTGCGCCAACAAAACAAACAAACGGATTGCAACGTATTGGATTTTAATCGCGTAGGAGAACTTGTACGGCAACAAAAGAAAAATAAATAAAAAAAAGAAGGAAAACAATAGCAAGTGACAAACCATGGCGCAAAGCAAAAAAAGCAATTGATTAGCAGTTTTTAATGGCGTCACTGAACTGCAAAATAAAAATGTGCAATCGGTATATATACATATATACATATATATATATATATAACCAGAACCGCTGTACGATATGGGGATTACGACACTAGATCCCCGATACGAAGAGCGCCTTCCCCTTCAAAATACAAATGAATCAATGCTCAAACATATCTGCAACAAAACTCTACGAAAGTAGTAAGAGAGAGAGAGAGAGGGCGATAGGATGATACATAATATGTGCATATATATATATATATATATATATATATATACATTTTTACAGAGTTTAGTTGGAAAAGAATACCGGCAATTTCGAGTATAGCTCGCAGTAGACAATGTCTGGTCTATGAATTTCAGCTAACGGTGGTTCTGGTAGAGCAGCGCGTTATAGTTGGATTTTATGGTTTTATAGTGCGCAATCTATGATATTATTATGATGATTGGCTTTCTTATCAGATATTTTTAGGCATGAGCTATGCGCCTCCGACTGAATCGAGCAACGGGCAATAAGCAGCAACAGCAACAACAACAACAGCAGCAACAACAACAACGCTTGTTGCCGTCATGTCGCTCAATCACTTCTGACTCAATTGTTGTTGTTGTAGTTGTTGTTGTCGTTATTGTTGTTGTTGTCGCTCATAAGACTGTTTGCCGCCATTCTTCTGCATTGGGGGCGTTCAACGTTCTCGTCGCATTTTATTTATTATTTATTTTTTTTTTTTATTTTTCATTTCTTTATTATTATTATTAATGTTTGTTTTTGTTGTTAATGTGCGCTTTTTATTGCTAACGCCGCTGCTGCTGCTGCTGCTGCCTGTTGTTGTTGCTGTTGCTGTTGTTGCTGTTGTTGTTGTTGTTGTGGCTATTACTGCTGCTAATCACGTGTCGTTGGCATCATAAACGCTATACGCTTAATATGTTCTCAAAGTGTGTCTACTTATTGAAATGTATCCAATTTGATATCACTTATTTCTCATAAGCTTCTCTTCTAGCTTGGCTCAGCTTTACTTTCAATTTCCACTTAAATATTGTACGTATATAGACTATCTATATAGTCTATATTCCATTGGCCAATCTTTAGAAACTGTAAATCTTTGGCACTTGCTTTGAATTATCCGCATTGGGATCGTAATAGACCATTTGAGAATATTGCGAATATTGTTTTGTTTAGCTAGATTGCTGATTCCCGGAGACGACTTGCTGCCTCCGTTCTTCGAGGCAAACCTCACTTGACACACATTTTCCAATCCATTGCAATTCTACACACACACACACACACACACATATATATATATATATATATAGCTATATATATATATAGCCCATATATCATCATTATGCATGGATCACAGGCATATTGCCATCGGGGGTCACAAATCTTATCTCTGGTCACACTCACACACACACACTCACGCACACACACACACGCACACACACACATAGCCAGACACACACACACACACACACACACACACACACACACACACACACACACACACACACACACACTCACACACACACACATAGCCAGACACACACACACACGCACACCCACAGCTAGAAACACACACAGCTGTTTCCCACTGTATGTAATCAGGCATTATCAGAGCTATACTATACTATATATATATATATATATATATATATGTGTGGCGATATGAATTGTGTGTGTGCTACTTACTTGCTTGGTTGTACATTTCTATGTGCTACGCATAACCTGTAGCCAAGTAAAGGGTATAATGCCAATGTAAATCAAAATCGATGCATCTGTAAAATATACCCTGCATTCATAAACGATTGAGAATGTATTGAAACGATTATAAACTATTTATGCTCACTAATTTTGTGCACTAAGTGCGATAAAGTAGTGAAAGTAGAAAAGCTATATACCGATAAGCTGCATCAGCAGTAAAAGTATTGTCCACATAAATAAATCAATCGATCAATTTTTGAATTTCATATTTGAACTTGTTCCCTGTTGTTCAACTGTCTAACTCGATAATAATATAATGCGATTCTCAAGTAGTGATTTATTCTAGTCCAAAAAAGAGAGTTGTTCCCTGATCCTCCATTCACATCACAAGCTGTATGTGTGTGTCTGTGTGTGTGTGTGTGTGTGTGTGTGTGTGTGTGTGTGATTGTTTGTTATTATATGTTTGTCGATGGTGCCGCGATTAATCTATAATTACAATATAGCTAGCTATAATTATAAATGACGAAATTCAACCCAATGATCGGGCCACTTCATATTATTGGGTGTGTGTGTGTGTGTGTGTGTGTGTGTGATTTTATTAACAAAAGTCTTGAGGCTTGTGGCCCGATAATGTTAACTGTGATTTAATATGGCCATTTGATGGCACAAAATACTCGCATATGGGCTATAAATAGCCGCTGATTATGGCAATTGGGTGGCAATTGTGATAAGTCAATTTTACAACGCTTCGATCACTGATCGGCAGCCATCGATAATTTATTAATTAAGGCAAGTAATCGATTACTGTATTATCAAATACAATTTGTACATTATACATTTGCTAGTCTAAGACTTGAATCTTGAATCAATTTCAGCTCTAATTCAATCATTCAACTTGCTCTCTTTCTCCCTCTCTCTCTCTTTCTCTCTCCCTCTTTCTCTCTCCCTCTCTATCTATCTCTCTGTCTCTCTATATATCTCTATCTCTCTCTCTATCTCTCTCTATCTCTCTCTCTCTCTCTCTCTCTCTCTCTCTCTCTCTCTCTCTCTCTCTCTCTCTCTCTCTCTCTCTCTCTATCTCTCTCTCTCTCTCTCTTTCTCTATCTCTCTATCTCTCTCTCTCTCTCTCTCTATCTCTCTATCTCTCTCTCTCTCTATCTCTATCTCTCTCTATCTCTATCTCTCTCTCCCTCTCTCTCTCTCTATCTCTCTCTATCTCTCTATCTCTCTCTCTCTATCTCTTTCTCTCTATATATCTCTCTCTATCTCTCTTTCTCTCTCTCTCTCTCTCTCTCTCTCTTTATCTCTCTCTCTATCTCTGTCTCGTTTTCAGTTGGCTTTCGCACGCACGGCATCGAGTTGCACGAGGAGACGCAACTGCAATGGATGTCCGAGCATTTGAGTTATCCGGACAACTTTCTGCATTTATCGGTCGACTATAAAAACGAATAACTCACACTCGCACTCACACTCATACACACACACTCACACACACACTCATACTCATACTCATTCGTGTCGACAAATGGAGAGTGGCTTTAACCCAGGGCCGATCTGCAAACGGATCGATTTACAAAACACGCCAACCAACAATGGCATCTAATTTATGAATTAAGTTCAATGTACAATACATACAACATTTATGTAGCATATTTATGCAATAATATATATATATATATATACACAAATATAGCTTTGATCTAGCATTTATACTATATACATATCGATGTGTACGCAACGCAAATAGATTTGCACGTCAATTCATCGATCATTCCGATTTGTACTATTTATTCTCGCATTTTGCTCTTTCGACAGCAGTTCGCCGTGCCTCGCCGCGCCGTGCTATTTATAGGTAACTAAGTAACCCCTCCCCCAAAAAACACAACAACAGCCCCCAAGTTCGGACCGTCCCCAGGAGCTCTACACACACACACACATATATATATATATACATATATATATTGTGGCTCAAATCGGGCCATAAACGGTTGTCAATTTCCACAGAAATGACAGCCAACAATGGAAAGTGCCGCATATTATATACCTTAAGCTGATCTATATATATATATATATAACCAAGCAACAAAAAGTTCACTTCAATAATAAATTTTCATATAACATCATTTAAATTATAACATTTTCTATCTGTTATAAGCTAAAAAGCTATGAAATACATTGGCTGGAAAAAAGTACTAATTTTTGTTGTTTACTTTCCCATAAGCAAATATTTTTCATTTCTAGCAACTAATTGATAATATAGACAATTTTAATTTTTTGTAAAATGTTAAATTATAAAATTCAATATTTTTTGCTGGACAAATAAAAGCTGTTCAGCATGCTTTACCAGCTACAGCTTGGATATACCCTCGTTTTGCTCACTTGCCGCTGGCTACAGGGTATTCAAAAAGAAAAAGAAAAAAAAAAAACGTTAATTTTCGTTGGGTTCTTTGATTTGATTATAACACTCGCGATTTTTATCCGCTGTCAAGATAATGGCGACCTTACACAATATTTCAACTAGTTTTGATTCTGCTATTTTTTTTTTATTGAAAATATCTGTGAGCTCCCTGAACTTAAAAAATGAGGGAACAACACTTAAGAATGATTAATACGATTATATATATATATATATAAGTTCACGAAAATATATTGTACCGGTGATTATTCCAAGTCGGTTCTTCACTGATGGTTATTGCTTTCTGAGTTCTGATTATAGCTGCCGAAAATACATGCACATATAGAGACATATAGTTAACAGAAAAAAAACATATTTATTATTTACTATTTATAATTTTCTACATTTCTTAAATAAATAAAACATTGATTTACTAATCACGCTTCCCACACGATAAGGAAATATTTCTCCATTGTGTTTTGAAGAACATCGATCAGTTTCTGATTGACTGATCGCAGATTTTACATATATATATATATATATATATTAATGTGTTCCTCACTGGTAAAGAGAAGATTTCTATAATTTCCTATAGTCCACACAGATATCTTATTGTTTGTTCCACTCAAGTTGCCCACATTTTTGTCTTGCTATTTTGAGGATCAACGAATATCTTTTATTATTATTATTATTATTATTTTGCTCTGTTTCCGATTGGGGTTATGAATTGGTTCCAAATTTATTTCGTTATTCGACTCAATGTCAATAAACATTAACTAAACACTTTCTTCACTATCAAAAGTGAACTATTTAATCTGGACGACAGCCTGCTGGACGAAATCCCATTTGTATGTTGTGTGTATCTATATATATATATATATATATGTGTGTATTTGAAATAACTGCAGGGACCATCAGCATATATAAATAGACTAAAATAATATAAATGAATTTTATTAAATTCGTATTTAAATATGTGCAATGCCCTTGCCAAATGCACTCAGGTGTGTTATGCAGCAATACAGAGACAAACCCCCAACCACCAACACACAAACAGACACCACCCACACACATACACCCCACCCTCCCTCCCCCTCCCCCTCCACCCGTTCCGAGACCAGCCACTTTGTTAACTTTGTATTTTGGCTGCATTTGATGAAAATTCAGCAAATCAAAGCTCGCAAATTGTGCACATGATCAGCAGGCGCACCAGCTGAGTGGTGTCGGTGGTGCGCTGCTGTTGGGGGCGGGGGAGGGGGCGGTGCGCGTTTGTCATTTTGATGGTGGGGGCTTGCTAGCGCGAATGTTTGTCACGTGGCATTACAAAAGTCACAAGAAATTTCGGACAGCAACAAGAAATATATCAAAGAAATTCGTTGAATGCCCCACAAACAAAAATGAGCCACATGTGCAATGCCCAGTTTGCGACGGAGGGTTGGTGGGGATGTGTGTGTGTGTGTGTGTGTGTGTGTCAGTGTGTGTGTCAGTGTGTGTGTGTGTGTGTGTGGGGTGTATAAAGTGCATTAAATTTGGATGCAACCCAGATTTAATACACAGGTGTAGAGCAAATGCAAATGCGCGTTTTTTTTTTTTTGTGTTTGTGTTTAATGTTCACTGTTGCCGTGCAACAATTTAATAGTGTCCGCAGGCACAGCTATTAGCATAGTCACAATATATGTTATATATATATATGCATAATTTTAATTAAGACTCAAGCTCAGCTGTGTCCAGATTATTAACATATTATATATATATATACATATATATAATATATAATCAAATCAAATGGTTTATCACTAGCGACAGAATTGTCTTCCAGTTGGACACACACTATTCAAATGAGTCAGCACTTCTCAGTGGCAAATAGCATATATATATATATATATATATATATATATATATATGTGTGTGTGGAATGCATCGCCTGCTGACGATCGTAGGGCATTCGCTTGGCCTTTTTTGGCCAACTTCTTGCACGTCGCAGCACAGCGTTAAATTCTTTGGCAGCAGCCATAACACACACAACACACACACACACACAACACACACACACACAACACACACATGCAAAGGGGGCTAGCAAAAATATCAACGTTGTACAATGACTGACGGGCCGTCGCTGCCGCCAGTTGACGTTTACGTTAACGTCTCGGCAGCAGCGGAAACAACAGCAGCAGCAGCAGCAGCAGCGGCAGCAGCGGCGTCGGTGGCTCTGGCTCCTGATTGGCGCACACATTGGCAAACGAGAGCACTTTATTTTTAAACGTTTTAAAAATATCAGCATTATAGAATTTAGCGGCTTAGTCATAGCACAAAGCGTTGCGATAACCGAAAATGACAAAAAAAAAAAAAAAAAAAAAAAAAAAAAAAAAAAAAAACACACAAAAACGAAGAATAAAATACTGAAATATGCAATGAGAATTGACCAGAACTGGGAGACAAAAGCAAAACCGAAGCGAAACGAAACGAAACGAAACGCGACACAGTCAACCAAAGGAAAACTAAACACACACACACTCGCACACACACACACACACACACACACACTCGCACACACACACACACACACACACACATAAGCCATGTGATGAGCTGGCCAAAATGACACACACAATGATCACAAGATCACAAGACGAACGCGCAAAGATCCATCATTGAGAAATCCATAAAGCTTTTTCTAGAAATAAGCGGAAGAAGATTTAATATGCTCATCTCATTGTCAGTCCGTTAACAATGCCCATTGCTCATTGCTCAACATTAATTAAAAAAATATATATTTATTTATTAAATTAAACACAGCTCGGTATGGTAAAAAGCTTAAGCTTTGTTCCCAAATTTAAAAATTAAAATTATTCCAAATGGATTTTGATTTATTTTTTATTTTTTAATAATATTTAATTTGTTATATTTACAGCTTTTCAGGCGTCAAACATATATTTTATTATTCAAAGTTTTCTCTAGAATTTGGAAAAGTTAAAGATAGTGAAAAGTTTCCTCTAAGATTCTGATCAGAATTATATGTATATATATACAGATGTTCCTAATGACTACAGAGATGCTTATCAAGTTTAGCAAAAAAATATGCAACAGGTAAATGATATCATCTCCGACTCCATGAAGTATATATATAAACATATATTCTCGTCGATTGTATTCTGATTATATTTATGTTTAATGCTATCGATTAATTGTTCCGCTATGCGTATATCGATAGAAATCGCGTATTTATAATCGATAATGTATATTCCTTAATATAATATTGATTATCCAATTGCTTTCAAATCGGTTGAGAAAAATACAGAAGAAAATGCCATAAAGTATATATATTCTTGATTATTATCACTAGTCGAATTGATATAGTCCCTTAGTTGAATTTGAAGTTATCGCATTAAAACTTGACAGGCAGCAGATATATCGGAGCCGGTCGGATTGGATCGAATCATAATTATAAGATAAGATAACATTTCAGTATGAGAAACTTTTTTTTTTTTTTTAACGCAATCAAACTGAACGAGTCATGTTGGTTTTGGTGCTGCCAAAGAAAGTGATAAATATCGGAATACTATATACTGACTGATATATATATATGTGGGCGCATTGTGTAAGAGAGAAATGTGCAGTCGTTGCACAGAGGAGAGCTGTTTGATCTGATCACATAATCACATAATACCTGAGTTGAGTAGCGTGATCTGTGATCAGCCGATTGGCAACTGCCAATTGCCAATTGGCAATTGCATAAGGGCCAAGCTAGCGAGTTGTTGACTTGTTGTACAAGTGCCAAATGATTAACGACGTCTGCTGCTGCTGCCGCTGCTGCTCTACACTGTAAACTGTAAACAGTAAACTGTGGGCTGGCCAAGAAAATGGCGGAATCGATTTTGGGCACGCAATTGGAATTAACACCAATGTACCAACAATAAAAAAAAAAAATGACAAATAAATAAAAGAAAACGCCGATTAATTTTTAATGTTTTTTGTTAATTGAATAATTTTTTATTTCTTGTTCAGTTTTTGTATTTTTTTTTTTTTAATTATTTTTAATTTTTGTTTTTTTTTTGTTTCAATATATAAAAATACTGTTGTATATATACATACATATATATGCATATATTAATGAGCATATATATAAAGGTTTGCTTGCAAATCGGTTGCACGAAAAAAAAAAACATCTCTTGTATATAAATATATTGTATATATGTATATTGTATATAGATATATTTGTTGTTGTTGTTGTTGTTGTTGTTCTTGTTGATTTTTGTAAATATACTATATATGTATATATAATTCTATATATATATATATATATCGGTTTATAATTCTTTATATGCATCAGCAGTTTTTAACAGTTTATTAAATTTTGTTTTTTCATATCACAAGAATTTTCAATTTCCCAAAAAAAATATATATATGTCTATATATTTATATAATTTGTTTAATATTAGTTTATAATATATATATATATAAATTTATCAGCTATATAAAAAGAATTACACATTTGATTAGTGCCCGTTTGTTAACTCAATAGAGTGGGCTGGCCACGCCCAGTTTTCCTTCCTTATACATATATATTTTGCTTCTTTTTTTTTTTTTCTTAGCCATGACAACAAAATTCATGTGTATGTGTGTGAGCGTGTGTGTGTGTGTGTGTGTGTGTGTGTGTATTTGTTGGTTGTTTTTGTTTTTAAAGCTTTCTCTTACAATCTTCTGAATTTCATTTGTATTTTGTTTTTATTTATTTATTTTTTTTTTTCTTTTTGTGTAAATTTATTTTCAGTTGCAGTTTTTCGTGTTTTTTGTTTTTTATTTAAGATTTTTTCCAACTATCATGTAACACTTACAGACATTCATAGCACTCCTGATGCGTTGTAGGAAATGTCTGCCAAAAAAAAAAAAAAAAAACACATATGTTTAAAATCGGACAACTCTATCATATATAGCTGTCATCGGAAGATCTGTGAAATTTATTTCCTAACTGCAAGGGTATTTTAATCTTCGGCGAGCGAAAGCCAACGGTTTTGCCTCCTTTTACGTATTGTTTTATTTATTTATTTATTTATTTTTTTAATTTTTTTTATTTGTCTGTTTGTTTGTCATTTAGCGTGAAAATTCTTTTGTTGATTGAATTTTCTGCTTGAATATTTTTCGCTTCTTTTGTACACCATTAAATTAGTTATTTACACAAACAAATAAACCAAAAAAAAAAAAAATAAAAAAAAATCAAAGAGAAAATGTTACACAGAAGTAAAATCGCAAAAAAAAAAAATTAATAAAATAATTAAACATAATTATAATTAATAAAAAAAAGTGTCAACTAAATATAATTGCTGTTGCCTTAAGCTAATTTGTTCCTAGAATTAAAAAAAAAAAAATAGAGTCGATAAGCTAAATGTAATTTTAAAATGTAACTAAAACTAATTAAAGTTAAATTTAAGCTTTTCTTTATATAATTATGACAATTACTTATGTCTATGTATGTGTATGTGTATGTGTGTGTGTGTGTGTGTTTGTATTTTGTGGGAAGGTTTCTGATATGTTTTTGGAAGTATTTGCTTGCGCTCAAATTAAATAATTAATTATATCAAAAATTAAATGTAACAATTAAAGCAGAGGCAAATAAAAAAAAAAAATTAAAAAAAAATGTTGATTTTAGACTTGATATTGTATATATATATATATATTTGATAAACTTACAAGGCCAAGGACCAGGCCCAAGGCCACGCCCCCCATTCCTTGCTAGGTGGGTTTGATTGTGGTTGTTGCTGTTTGCTGCTGCTGCTGCTGTGCACGTCAGCAACTGCTGCTGTTGCCGTTGCTGTTGCTGCTTAGGCGAGCAGCGTTATGGGCGCTGCCCTTGGGCTATTGCTGGGCGTGCTTGCTGCCGTTGCGCCAGCAACAGTTGCCGTTGTGCCCGCAGCAGCAGCAGCAGCAGCTGAGGTTAGACGTGCCAGCGCCTCCTGATCCAGCCAGCGCTGCAGCAGCTGTTGTTGCTGTTGCGCCTGTTGCTGCTGCTGCTGTTGCTGCTGCTGCTGCTGTTGCTGTTGCTGCTGCTGCTGCTGTTGCATCAAATTGTCGTTGTAGGCGGCGGCATGCAGCTGCAGATTGAGACTGTAGCCGTGTGTGGAGCTGGAGCTGGCGCTGATGCTGGCGCTGTCGCTGTACGTGGAGGAGCTGCTCTCGTAGCCGGACACGGGCGATCCTTTGGGGCAGCAGAAGCCGATGGGCGACAGCGCCGGCGCCGAGAATGGGCTGAGCACGTTAATTGTGGGCGTGGCTGGTTTGCTGCTGCTGCTGCTGTTGCTGCTGTTGCTGCTACAACTGTTGCTGCAACTGTTGCTGTTGGTGTTGCTGGCGCCATTTTGAAACTGTTGCTGAGGACTCCCGGCGGGAAACGGCGGCAGCGTTGCATACGACATCAGCAGCGGCGGCGGCGGCGATTGAAAGCAATTGTTGCTGTTGCTGTTGCTGCTGCTGCTGTTGATGCCGCAGTTGCTGCCGCTCGCAAATGGATGATTGCTCCAGATGATGGACTCTCGTTGTTGCTTCAGCGTCACGCGCTTCTTCTTCTTGCTGCTGCTGCTGCTGCTGGTGCTGGCACCGTTGAGCGTTGCATGCTCCTCATCATCCGCATCGGCAGCCCGCTCGTCCTCCACCCGCAGTTCCAGCTGCAATTGCTCCTCATCATCCAGTTGCTCCTGCTCCTGCTCCTGTTGCTGCTGCTGCTGCTGTTGCTGCGGTTGCTGCTCCTCCTCGTCCGGCTGTTTGGCTGCCTCGTCCAGCAGATAGGGTTTGAAGAGTTTCACCTGTTTGGCGGGCAGTTTGCGATCAGCAACAGTTGCTGCCTCCGCCTCCGCTTCCGCTTCGGCCTCCACATCGATGTCCACATCGTCCTCCAGCTCGTTGTCGCTCGG